>JXTB01000399.1:126229-141368 GCA_002914805.1 Parasponia andersonii
TAAAAAACCTATTTTAAAATATCATCGAAAAGGTATCGAAATTTCGACTCTGTAAATCGAAACACAGTCGAAATACCATCGAAAACACGTCGAAATACCATCGAATATCATCGAACTGTCATGAAAAACAGTCGAACTAGCATCGAAAATTTTGAGCAGCCTTATTTTCTATTTTAAAATGTCATCAAAAATGTATCGAAATAAAATCGAAAACCTATTTTAAAATATCATCGAAAAGGTATCGAAATTTTGACTCCGTAAATCGAAACATAGTCGAAATACCATCAAAAATACGTCGAAATACTATCGAAAACACGTCGAATTTCACGTGATTTTCCGGTACTATTTTCAGCCATACTCATCGAAATATAATCGGAATTAGTTTGGAATATTATTTACTTTATTATAATGATATAACGTTTTGTAAAAATTGCAATAATCGAAAAATTCTCGACAATGCATCGAAATTTCGAATCGAAATGCAATAGTCGAAACACAGTCGAAAATGAATCAAAATGCATCTTTATGTCATCGAAAATAGTGACGAATATCATCGAATTTCGACTCTGGTTAACAAGCTGAATTATATCTCATTCGTTTTGACTTTAATTTTTAACCTAAGTATGCACAGTAACATAATACATGCACAATACATCAGCTACTCTATCCCGAATAAAATTATTTAAAAAAAATGAGTAAAACTAACAATTATACAAAAATTTATTATACACCTATGGCTCTATATTCTGGTAGAATAAATCTACACATAATTTCTGTCTTAAACGTTGCATAACATCATCAACAATGTTGGATAGTGGAATGTCGGCTAACAGATATTCCAAGTGCTTAACAACAAAAACGCCGCAATCTCCACTGCAAAGGAAAATATTTCTAGTTAGTCTCAAAATAACCAATTGAAGAAATATTTGTTAATATCCTTATATTCTATTGAATTACCTCTCGCTGTTTGTGGCACTACATTGGGAGGTAACCTTCTAACATCAAAATCACACGGTTTCGTCGTTGTAGTCAAATCAAGATCAGCACGATCAGTGACTCCTTCTACATTGAGCAGAAAGTATGGCAATATCTTCATCATTGGACATATGGCTTGCTCGACACGTGCATCATCATATAATGCCTGGTCAGAGTCATATAACATGAGCATATGCGCAGGAAGATCTATCTGCACAAGAACCCAATAATTTGAATCGATGTTCAAGGGATAGTAAACTTCGTCAACCTCTGCCCAGCCATGCTGAAAATGATCTGCATCTCTTTTAGCATAGTCAGTAAACTGGTCATCCCACAAAAACTTCGCTTTATTGGAGGTTCTTCGGAATGCATCCCACCGACCATTCATGCATTCAATGTAGACTGTGTCCGCAAGGGCGACCTTCTTTCTATACGTCTTTGGGAAAAGCCAAAGTCGTTCTCGTATCAACCGAAAAGCCGCGTCAATATGCTGCAAATGGAGAGAATACAATAACTTTTAAGTGAATATAAAAAAAGATTTCAAAATGAAGAAAGAAACATTTAATTATAAATCCAATTATCTCATCTGCAAGCCACTTCCAAGGAGTCTGAAGATGGAAAAAGAATCCAGTACTAGCATCACCAGTAGGAAGCTGGATTGGTTTCCGGTTATCAATAAGTCCTGCAAGCCATCTCCTAAATGTATCAAGCTGTTTTGCATCAATTTTCCGGAATAGGTTTGGTTTGCATGGATCATTAACCTTGAACTTCTTGTTTGAGGGATCGGTGTAGTCAATGAGTCTCTTAGATCGTTGACCGACCCGTTTCTTTCTCCCAAACTTAACTGTAGCCACCTCAGCTACTTGTAACTCTTTCACTCACGGAGTTTGCTGCTCGTCAGGAGTGCGCTCTTTAGTGGGAGTACTTATGACAACATCTTCACCTGGCTGATACCCTTCAGGAAGGACATCTGATTGGGTGGCCTCAGATTCAGAACCAGTTGGCTGCCGATGTGCATTGATTTCCTCCATCATCTTCAACAACCTATCAAGTTTATCATTGAGAATCACCTGGTTCGCCTTTAGTTCAGTCTGGTTTGCCTTCAACTCAACGATGTCAGTCTTCAACTCAAGGTAGAACTTATGTGACTGAGGCACGTCAGTGGATGGTTCCTCCTCTACTTTGTTTCTGGTAGCGTGAAAGATGCTCGCCTCCTCCGCAGCTCGCTTTGCTTCAGCCGCCTCCTTCTTGTTCTCATCCTCCTCCTCACCATCAATTCCCTCTTCCTCAACTCCAGTACTGGCGAGGCTCTGGTGTGGATCGTGATATATATGTTTATAGAATTCTTTCTCAGCCTCCCGTGGATTCAATAACGCCTTTGTGACAAGCTGCAAGATAGTTCAAAATAAAGTTCAATCAACTTATGAATTTATAAAATTAATTTTATAGAATAAAATCAATTTTCCGGACTTACTTTCTTAATTTTTGAATACATCAATACAATACATCATTGATAGTGTTTAATTGCTTGTCCATGACAGCATCCTTAGGAATTTGATGCCAAGGTTCTCAGAAAATGCACCATTAAGCTTAGGGATAGCCTCATAAGCCCAATACTGTAAAGCAATGCTAAACCCATACACTGTGTATTTAGCTTCCTTGGCCTTCTTATTCTTTTTCACCTTCTGAAGGTAGTTTTCCCTCTGATGCATCATGTCCTTATTCAAACTAGGGAACGTTCTCTCGTAAGATCGCATTCCCCATGGATAATTAAAGAAATCCTCCTCATTCTCCACAAAAGAAAGCATATCCATTATAATCTTCGTGCTTGACTCATGTGCCATCAACAGCCCATCTACTAAGTAGCACAAACCCAACTTCCATACGTCCTCCTTTCCATCTACTAAGTAGCACAAACCCAACTTCCATACGTCCTCCTTCTCCTCACAATTTAGAAATGCAGCTTCTAATTTACCGGATCTCACATTAGCTGCATTATTCAGGTATGTCTCCCTGAGCCTCATGCTACTAGACATAGATTTGTACTTCACAACGTCTAGATCTTTGGTAAAGTTTAACGCCGTTATCAACACAAACTCACTAAGCCCGAATCTCAAGTTGCTATCCCGAATGAAAAACTGCAACTCCGCCAGGTTTTGGGATTTCACCTTCCTCAATAGTAGTTGGTGTATAAGTACTCCTGATGCTTGCATTGGAGGAGCAAGAAAAAACTGCTTAAACGGACACTGCTTTGCCCTCTCTAACAAATCATACTTCTCAAATCTCTCCTTAATCTTCGACATCACCATTGTTCCTTTTATAGTGACCCTTCCAAGAAAGTGTTCTCCAAAAGGTACAAGAAGCTTTAACATTTGGTTCGGCATAAGAGGAACAAAGCAATTTAGTTAGGAATTTTATAAATTTAACATATATCAAAAGCATCTAAATTACGTCGAAATATAGTTGAAACGTATCGAAATAGGTCGAAAAGTGATCGAAATTTCGATCATTTTGATTTCGACAAGATTTCGATTGTCATCGAAAAATCTTACAGAAACTATCTCAAATGAGAACAAATAACCAGGAGGTGGAAATTGTCCAAAGAATAAATCATCGAAAAACAGAGCACGTCGAAATAGAATCAAAAATTAATCGAAAACAGTCGAAAAAAGATTAACTACTAGCTACTAGAAGAGAAAAGGTCATCGAACTATGATCGAAAAATAATCGAACTAACATCGAAAATTTAGAGCAGCCTTATTTTTTATTTTAAAATGTCATCGAAAATGTATCGAAATTTCAGCACTATTCATCGAAATAAAATCGAAAACCTATTTTAAACTATCATCGAAAAGATATCGAAATTTCGACTCTGTAAATCGAAACACAGTTGAAATACCATCGAAAATACGTCGAAATACTATCGAATATCATCGAACTGTCATCGAAAAACAGTTGAACTAACGTCGAAAATTTAGAGCAGCCTTATTTTCTATTTTAAAATGTCATCGAAAATGTATCGAAATTTCAGCACTATTCATCGAAATAAAATCGAAACACAGTCGAAATAACATAGAAAGTTTATTTTACCTATTTTAAAATATCATCGAAAAGGTATCAAAATTTCGACTCTGTAAATCGAAACACAGTCGAAATACCATCGAATATCATCGAACTATCATCGAAAATTTAGAGCAGCCTTATTTTCTATTTTAAAAGACAAATTAGCTTAAATGCAATCGAAATACCATCGAATATCATCGAACTATCATCGAAAATTTAGAGCAGCCTTATTTTCTATTTTAAAAGACAAATTAGCTTAAATGTCATCGAAAATGTATCGAAATTTCATCACTATTCATCGAAACCTCATCGAAATAAAATCGAAACACAGTCGAAATAACATCGAAAGTTTATTTTACCTATTTAATAGAGAATACGGAGCATATTTAACCTAATTTCTCTTTAAAATATCATCGAAAAGGTATCAAAATTTCAGCACTATTCATCGAAACCTCATCGAAATAAAATCGAAACACAGTCGAAATAACATCGAAAGTTTATTTTACCTATTTAATAGAGAATACGGAGCATATTAAACCTAATTTCTCTTTTAAAATATCATCGAAAAGGTATCGAAATTTCGACTCTGTAAATCGAAACGCAGTCGAAATACCATCGAAAATACGTCGAAATACCATCGAAAACACGTCGAATTTCACGTGATTTTCCGGTACTATTTTCAGCCATACTCATCGAAATATGATCGAAAATTTAGATCAGCTAATCGAAAATGCATCGAAAAAATGTTGGAATGAAGTCAAGAATTTCTAAATCGTCTTCTACTACAAATGCCCTAAATTCAAAAAAAATAAAACCCTAAATCATATTTTGCTTCCCTTCTTTTGGGGACTCATTTTTCTCAATGTAATCCTAAACAGTGAGAGAAATTTACGATAGACGGCACGACGAGTTTTCGTTTTCTTCGATTAACGACGCGATGGTTCTTGGCTCTTCAGAGAAGGAGACGAAAGAGAGAGTTGGAGAGAGAGAGAGAAATAAAGAATTTAAGGGAAAGAAACATATTTTCTTTTAAGTATTAATAAGGGTATTTTCGTCCACAAACATATTTTTTAAATTTTTTTAATTTGTGCATATAGGCCAAAATAAATGTATTACGGAACATATTTAACCTAGTTTATCGTTAACTCAACCCAATGTGATGCAGTACTGGAAGAGAACCGACTGTTACCTCAATGTCCGAAAGTACGGCCGAACATGACTTTTAACGAACAAGGCGTACAAAGATTCAATTACGTCACTGACTTCATCCATTAATATTCCAAAATCTGTAGCTTTGTAAATATTCGAACTTCCCTCCCTAATACTCATCGCTGGGCATGAAAGCAGCTAGTTTTGATGCTCCAAAACCGAACAAGAGTGATGAAGTTTTGGGTAAAAGTCAATGGCATGCGAATTTTTTGCTCTGAAAATGATTTGCCCTCCTCCTGGTTTTCGAGGGCTGTTGTTGCCCATCTTCCATATCCATATTCCTACTTGGAACTCAACACCTTCCCTTGTTCGATTAAAGTCTTGGTCTAGTGCTGCACTTAGCGTGATTGAATCCAACCCCAGAAACGATTTGGCTGATGAAGCCCGAAGTTCTGTGAGTCAACCTCGTGAAGGGTTGAACAGAGTACCTGGAAGGTTGAGGACTGGAACTGGGCGTAGTTCAGAGGGGAATGAGAATAGGATAGGAAAAAGAACTGTAAAACTTTGTAGCCATGAGAGGCTCAAGCGGTTTTCCGTGATGCTTCGTACCTGTGCTTTGAAAGGGTCTTTGAATGATGGGAAGGCTATTCATGGGCAGGTGATAAAATATGGAATTGACCCAGATGCTCATTTGTGGGTTTCGTTGGTGAATGTTTATGCTAAATGCGGGGACAGGTTTATTGCGCGGCAAGTGCTTGATGAAATGCCTGAACGAGATGTTGTGTCTTGGACTGCTTTGATTCAAGGGTTTGTAGCTGAAGGGTATGGTATTGATGGCGTTGTTCTGTTTTTGGAGATGAAGAAGGATGGTATAAGACCGAATGAATTCACTTTGGCCACTGGTTTGAAAGCGTGTTCCCTTTGCTTGGATTTAGATTTTGGGAAACTGTTGCATTCAGAAGCGATTAAAGTTGGATATTTCTCAGATTTGTTTGTGGGATCCTTAATTGTTGACCTTTATGCGAAATGTGGCGAAATGGAACTTGCTGATAGTGTGTTCTTTTGCATGCCTGAGCAGAATGCTATATCGTGGAACGCATTGCTTAGTGGATATGCTGAGAAAGGAGATTCTCAAGAGGTTTTGAAACTGTTTTGCAAAATGAGACAAATAGAAATTAAGTTAAGCAAGTTCATTTTGTCTGCCCTTTTAAAGGGATGTGCGAATGCAGGAAACTTGAGACAAGGCCAGGTATTACATTCTCTGGCCATTAAAATTGGGTGTGAATTTGATGAATTTCTGAGTTGTAGTCTTCTTGATATGTATTCAAAGTCTGGACTGGCAACGGATGCCTTAAATGTGTTCATGAAGATTAAAAATCCTGACGTAGTGGCCTGGAGTGCAATGATTACTTGCCTTTGTCAGCAAAAGCAGTGGCAAGAAGCTGCTCATCTATTTCATCTAATGAGATGTATAGGCATTCAGGCAAATCACTTCACCTTCTCGAGTATTCTTAGTGCTGCCACTGATATGGAAGACATACGTTATGGTGAAAGCATCCATGCTTGTGTTTGGAAATCTGCATTACAATACGATTTAACAGTCAGCAATGCTCTGATCACAATGTATGCTAAGAATGGATGCGTGCAAGATGGCATTCGGGTGTTTGAAGCTATAAAAGATCCTGACTTAGTTTCATGGAATGCTCTTTTATCTGGATTTCATAATTATGAAAATTGCTTTCTTGGACCAAGTATCTTCCGCCAGATGCTTGTTGAAGGTTTCAAGCCCAACATGTACACATTCATCAGCATTTTAAGGTCTTGTTCCAGTTTCTTGGATCCCGGTCTTGGAAAGCAAATTCATGCCCATACCATCAAAAACAGCCTTGATGGTATTGATTTCATTGGAACTGCTCTTGTTGGCATGTATGCCAAAACCGGGTGCTTGGAAGATGCGTCTTTAACTTTCAGTAGAATGACTAAAAGAGACCTTGTAACTTGGACAGCCATTATTACTGGCTATGCACAAACTGGTCAGGCAGAAAAAGCTGTCAGTTTCTTCAGTCAGATGCTAAAAGAAGGTGTAAGGCCAAATGAATTCACTCTTGCCAGCTGTTTAAATGCTTGCGCTCATATAGCTACCCTGGAAAATGGGCGGCAGCTCCACTCTATGGCAATTAAGGGTGGACACATGGAAGATTTGTTTGTTATTAGTGCACTTGTTGATACGTACGCGAAATGTGGACCCATAGAAGATGCTGAGGCTATCTTTGAGGGCCTAGTTTCACGGGATACGGTCTCCTGGAACACCATGATATGCGGATACTCACAACATGGGCAAGGAGAGAGAGCTCTTGAAGCATTTAGGAAAATGTTAGATGAAGGTACTGTGCCAGATGATGTCACCTTTATAGGTGTGTTTTCTGCCTGCAGCCACCTGGGTTTGGTTGAAGAAGGAATAGTGCACTTTAACTCTATGATCAAAGTTTTTGAGATTAATCCTACAATTACGCATTATGCGTGTATGATTGATATTCTTGGTCGAGCTGGAAGATTTGACGAGGTTGAAAGCCTTATTGAGAACATGAAAATAGCACCGCGAGCCATGATTTGGGAGGCTGTTCTTGGGGCATGTAAGATGCATGGGAATGTGGAATATGCGAAGAGAGCCGCAGAAAAGCTTTTTGAGCTCAAACCAGAAATGGATTCTACTTACATATTGCTATCGAACATTTTTGCAGCCAAAGGTTTGTGGGATGATGTCAGACATGTCAGGAAGTTTATGAGCAGTCAGGGCGTAAAGAAGGAACCCGGGAGTAGCTGGGTTGTGGTTGATGGACAGGTCCACGTGTTCTCCTCTCAAGATTGTTCACATCCAAAAATCAGGGAAATTCATTTGAAATTAGAGGAACTTGGCCAAAGGATGGAATCAGTAGGTTATATACCAAAAACAGAAAATATGCTTCATAAGATCACAGACAGAGAAAAAGTGGAACATCTTCAACATCACAGCGAAAGATTGGCTCTTGCTTTTGCACTGATATACAGTAAGCCAGTGAAAACAATACAAATTTACAAAAATCTACGCATCTGCGGAGACTGCCATGATGTTATGAAGCTCGTCTCAGGAATCACAAATCGAGAAATAGTTGTTCGTGACAGTAAGCTTTTTCATCATTTCAAGGCTGGCACCTGCTCCTGTAAGGACTTTTGGTGATTTAGTTCCAGAAGTATACTGCACCAAGCTTAGTAGGCTCATCCAAATTGAAATTTGGGTCTAAAAATTGTCATCAAAATATTCTTCAAGGTAAAGAAACCTGGCACCTTTCTTTCAAGGGCACGGGTTATTTTTCTCCAATGCTGTGTTTCATGAACATGCGTCACCCTACAAGCACTGGAGAAAAAGGAGGAGAAGAGAAGAAATTTAAGTAAAGAAGGTAATTTGCCTGCCAAACTCTGTTTTAATTTATGGAGGCCAAGTTATGTAACTTGTACTCACAAAGCTCTACACGCAGCTCTTGTTAGGTGGAACTCTAGATGGATCTCGTATTATCCAGCTGGAGAGGCTGAGACAAAATTAGAGGTACTTTTCAGGGAAGTGTGATGTCTAATTGCAATATTAATTCCTTATTCTAAGACAAATGATTCTGTGGAACTCTTGTGAGGCAGCTGCTAATATAAGTTACGAGTTTAAACTCAGTAACTTGTATAATTTGATGCACTTGTCGTCTGATTGTTCTGGAAGACAATGCACTATAAGATCCAAACACTGAAGTTCTTATGAGAGTCATTAATCATCTTTGTTTCTTTTTTGTACCAATTGTAGACAGTTAGCAAGCTTGAATTTAATTTGTAGTGAACTTCGTACTGATATCTTCTAGTCTATATGCAATTGAGCATGAGTTATGGTGTTTCTTCCAGAGACTAGTAGGGTGTGGCATATTGATTAACCATGTTTCTTTAACTGTTGACAGAGAACATGCTTCCGAGAGCCCATGTGAATGGACTGAAAACAAGAGAAAACGGGTTGTGCAGCAAGAAAACGGGCTTGACACCATAGTCCATGAAGTTGGAAGCCTTCTGGATTCTTTACAACTACACTCTTTCTGAATGCAGATTGCCTTGCCGTGCTGCTATTACCGCTCCGCGTACCTCCCTTTTACAATCAACTGGAGAAGAGATTAACAGGGTGGTCAGCACATAATTAGACCAACTTTTATTCTAGTATCATCTCTGTCGACAAGATGTAATTGTTTAAAGGCTGAAGGCTGATGTGACGTATATACCAATTCTTTGTTATGTTCCCCTTTCTCGATAGAAAAATGATTTAGCGTCATTCTGTATTTTATCCCTACATGTAAATGCCAGTCAAGTTAATTGCTCTCCTTAGATCGAAACAGTGTAAGAACGATGGCGGACACAATAAAACTAAAGAGCCATACCGATTCTCACATGTAGTGTTGTAGCGTTATGAAGCAATTAATTGTTTACAAAATTAAAAAGAAAAACAAATGTCAACATTTTCCAGGCCTAGAAGCTAATATCCCACAAGTAAATTGGCCAAAGTGAACATTTCAAGCTTGGAGCCTCATGATGCAAATAATTGTATACGATATCTCACAAAAATATTAATATGAAACAAGATAAAATATGAAATAAAATCATGACATTTTCACTCTGTAGAAGTAAAATCTCACAAGGAACTGCTAAAGTCACTCTAACAGTACTAGAACTAGAATATCGGCAATACTGATGCAAGTAAAGCTGCTTATTGACTTTCTTGCTGGCGTTTGAGGAATTGCTTCCACGAATCATCCTAGCGGCGCCAAAACTGGGTATTAAATTGGTTAAGACATTTTACAACAAAACCCATGAAAAAGATTAGCAGTCGCCAAGGAGAAGGTAACACTATTTTAAACTTCACCACACTTCGTCACTGAGAAAACTTATTGCTCATTGTTCTGTGTCATCATCAGAGAGAGGATTATCAACCTCGCTTCCACTGCTCACACTATCATAGCTGACAACAGGGGACCTCCCACTTGGTGATTCAGAATTCTTCAACGATTCGTACTTGAGAAACTTTATTTTACTTTTCCTTTCGGCACTTCTGTCATTTTTTCGTTTTCTTCCCCCATTATCTTTTGATTTCATTGAGTGCGCAGCGGCTACAAATCCAGCAGTTATAGCTTCATTTGAATTTTCATAATCACCATCTCCGCCTAACTCTTTTCCCTTGTTATCTACATAAAATAGTAGATCATCATCCATTTTCTTGCTCTCTATCTTTGAAGCCGGTTGCTGAAAATCAGCCCTGAAAGTATCACGGAGTAGTTTTACATGGCTTTTTAAGATGCTATCATCAAATACTCTGACTCCTTGATCCTCAAGGTTCATAAGCCACTCTGGAGACGATATCCATATTAGAGGAAAGGTTAGCAATTGTCTATATTTTCGATTACCAAAATTTTTTTAGAAAAGAGCTCCTTTACTTACTAATAAGCGCTTTAGGCGATGATCCATATGATTTACTGTCATTTTCCTCCACCTGGATCTGGTTTTTTATCCATCTAATAATCTGGGAAGATAAAGAGGAGTTAGAGAACGCATTAATGTAAGAAATAGATCTCTTCTGATCGCCCTGTTCCCTGCAATAAGCCAGATGATGATATCAGAATGACTTGCATCAGAATTTTACAACAAACATGTTTTTTCTTTTTTTTTTTTGACATGTGTCATATTATAATCGCTTCATACCGGAAAAACTCAACAGCTTCATGTGTAACAATCAATCTTGCCATGGCAAGACTTTTCAAGCTCTCAGCAGGTACGTAAGTTGTCCTCTCAGGGTTGAGGAAAGAGTAGTCTACCAATACGACAGCATCATACAGAACTTTCCTTAACAAAACTTCATCTTTAGAACTCTGCTTAGAAACATTCCAAAACATAATAGTTTCAGGACCATCTAAAAGCAAAGATGACCACTTCTTGCAATTAACAGACGAAAGGAGCCTGGTCTTCTCAAGTTTTAACTAAATTATCATAGACTAGAGAATCACTTTTAATAATTAAGAAAACCAACCAGAACCACAACCACAACCACAACCAGCAGAACAAAAACAGCTTAAATTTTTAAGGACTTAACACTACAGTAACACTTCAAGAATAATGAATTATAAATGTTTTCCTCGTAACACAAAAATAGAACGTTCTAAGAGATAGATACTGACCGAAAAGACGGCAAGAGGCAAAGTCTTCTCCAGCAGCATTCTCACAAGTGTGTCTAGAATATTAAGTCAAAATGCAAGAACATTAAAATGAAACTAAGATATAACAATTTCCTAACTAAGGACATGTAATTCCAACAAAGACACATTGTAAGCTATTGCAACCTCAATATCCGTTCCAACCCCTTCGGGTGCAAATACATATCCATTTCAGAACTCATGTCTCCGGTAAGATTTAAATGTAAGTTACAGAATAGGATAAACTGAACTGAAAAGACCCTGGCATCATGCCCATACTCAGGATAAAAATGAAGAAAAATATGTACTAACCGAAAAAGTAAAAGTGGGCAAACCCAGTTATGGAACCAACAGCCCAAGTCCTCAACTCTTTTTCCAAATCCACCCTCGTACTCCCAATTCTAAAATTCAAGCACAACTTCAACAAAAAAGCCTCCACAACAACAACTCCAGCCAAGTAACCCAACTCAAATCCTCCTTCACTAAGCCTCTGAAAAACCTCACCACTCACAAAAGGTAAGAAAGACTCTAATCCCACATTTGAATCCAACCAAATGCGAACCAAATCTGAAAAAGGCGTAAGCGAATTCGAACCATCCAATTCACCCTCCTCAACCAAATCCTTACTAGAACACACATTGACATACCCAAGAACCGCCTCCACCAGAGCCTTAACCTCTTTCAGCACTTTCTTCTCTCTCTTCGAATTCAAGTCCTTCCCAAACAACTCAACAGCCACTTTATACACCTCGTACACCACAGGAGCTAGCAGAGCGACGCTTTTCGCCGAACCGCTTGAAGAAGAGCACGCCGATATCAACTGAAACAAGCTTTTTATGGCTGAAATTCTATCCAAAAGCTCGCCTTTCGAATGGAAACGGCTACGAAATGCGAGAGCGGCGTAAACCCAGATCGATTCCAGAGGTGGGTCGACTCTAGTTTGCATTAATTCGGAGAACTCCTGAACGAATTGACACGACTGAGTGCTTTCATTTCCAACTTCAGCTAAAAGAGTCTGTATTAATTGGGAAAGCTTGAGATTGTAGCTTTCCCCCATAAGGGGACTGAGATTTTTGGGGTTTAAGGAACCTCCTGGTTGGACCAGATCCAACGCCATGGTTTAGCTGAAAGTAATTAATCAGAAATTTGATAAAAGCTGGTCACTGGGATGGGGATAGTGAGGAACTAGGTGAGGTACTGCTGTAGCTCAATATTGCAAAACCCTAATTTTTGTGTACGTTGGTGGAGGATACGGTCAAAGCCTCGAAGGGTTTAAGCCACATTGGCCGAGTCTGTTCTGTACATACAGGATCTATTCATGGCGCACATTTTTTCACTTTAAGAAACGACATGTCATTTACAGAAGTACAAACGACATAGATTTGTACAACACTACCTACGGCATTGAGTTGAACTAAAAACATATACGACTTGTCGTTCAACCTACATGACAAACAAATCTTTTTTTTTTTTAGATGACAAGTCATTATGAAAAAAAACAAACAAAACGAAAAACAGTTGATTTGTTGAGGAAATATATATGGGCACCAGTTCATTCATACAAAATAAAATACTTACTGAATTGGCCACCGTACATATATATTATATAAACTATATATATTATATAAACTAGTATGGTGTTCAGATTTACTCGTGTCTCATATACGAAAGACAAGATATTATGTTAATATATTTATTTTCTTAAAAGTAAAACACGATTTCACATTCTAATCATGCATTATATTCTTATTCTCTATCAGTTTCTCAAACAATCATTATTTAAAATGAACATCATCTTTATATGTTGTATTTTTTGCAAATGTATCTAAATATGAATACCCCAGTAGCAATGGACTAAGTTCAAGTCCTAAAATTGAGGCTATAATTGGAAGCTTAAACAAAAGTATGAAAAGAAAAATAGAGCAAACTAATTACACAATCATTTTATCATCTCCAAATTAATAACAAAATAGATTCATTGAGCTGCCCAGCCCGCTCACCTCAGAGTAGAGCAAACTAATTACACAATCATTTAACATCTCCAAATTAATAACAAGATGGATATATTGAGCTTAACAATAAAGTACATGGCGTATTAAGAAAAATATCGTAAGGAAAGCAGCTAATCCAAATACGAGCAATATAAGGTTGAAATTACATAATAATATGATCAAGCAAGTGAGTTACATTTGCGTAGAGGTCCATCGCACTTTTCTTGAACAAAGCGCATTACTCTTGCTTAAAATAAGTAACTATACTGAGTATCTTAGTCTAAGAAACATTCACTAATTTTATTCTAGCAAGCTATAAAATACTAATTTTACTTGGCAAGTAAAAATAAAACTAAAATTCTAAAACTAAAACATTAGAGGATAACACAAATAATTTGTCTTCTAGGTGATTAAATTGCACATGCACTATACAATAAATGGGTTTAAAAAAAACCCTTAGTTCAGGTTTTGCTGCAGAATAACCATAATTTTTAGCTTCATTCTCATTATACCCAAAAACATAAATAAATAACATAATCCCTCCGTAGATTTTCTTAACAATTCCTTGCCTACCCTGCAAATAAGAAAAATAGCTTTAAAATCTAGAGCCTCAGTAGTCATATGCTTCTAAGTAGGCTATATTTATAAGATCACAGTAAGTTTCAAACCTCAAATAATTCTTTTATAACCATAACGTAGATGAAAATAATTTTGGCCCATTTGGTTCAACTATTTGAACGAGTGTATTTAAATGAAAATTATGGTATTTCTTATAATTAGAATATGAAATATTTAAAATGAAATAAATTAGAGTGTGTTATAATTGGAACGTAAGATATTAGAATTCAAAAACATCTTTTAGGCTCTATTATCATTCTTATGATTTATGTCTGATAAATTATTTGAATAAAAAAACTGAATTGTTAAAATAAACACACATTCTAAAAACCTATTTGAATAGAAAAATTAAAATTATTGAAACAAATACTCATTCTAATAAGTTTTCTATTTGAATGGAATAAAATAAGTGAAACAAACGAACCTTTAAATATGGGATGAGCGATTCTCTTAACTCATGCTGCTACATCATCACTATCCAAAACTAATAACCTTCCATCCGATGAAAGACGTATTGAAGCGGGCACTCCAAAGCATCACTAATACCATGTCCTATGTAGCAAAGCATGAATTTGGTTCTTACAAATTCAAATTACGTAATGTTGAGTGGTTTCAACAAAGCGGACACTTTCAGCAGTGTCCATGAAAGTTTCAGCGGTGTCCATGAAAGTTCAGAGAGAGAGAGAGAGAGAGAATCGATTAACCCCAAATCGTCTCCTAGAAGAAATTAATTGCCCATAAGAAGAATTTTAACTGGACAGATTAAAGATTAAAAAATCTCAAATGATTGGTTTTCAAAATGTCATAGACAAAGCAAATTGAAGATACATAGAAAAATCATTTGTAAGAAGTTATATGACATTGAAAACCAATAGGCAGGTGTAGAAGAAGAAACAGAGAAGGCCAAGAAGAGTAATAGCCACAATACTCTGTTCCTGGGAGATTTAATCCCATAAAACACAATTTACAGACAAGACTTAAGAAATTATGTTTGTTGACCTACATGCAAAACAATTATGAGCATGGTATTAGAATCAAAATCAGTTTGGAGTAATATTAAATACAACAAAGAGATAATGGTGCATAAAACATTTCACC
>JXTB01000399.1:141752-157118 GCA_002914805.1 Parasponia andersonii
ATATATATATATATATATATATATATATATACTCACAAACTTGAATAATTGACTAACAATAAGAAAAGATAACTGAGTTTTATTTTTGGGCATGCTGGCTACACTAAAGAAAGAAGAGAATCTTAGACTTCTTAGGCTTGACCCAAGTCACAAAACTTAATTAAATCCACATTCCAACAATCTCTACTATAGCACAAAATTAAGCTAAGTCTAAAAATAATAAAATATCTTTGCCATCTCCTCCAAAACCTTAAAGAACTTCATAATATGCAACATCAAATAAGTCCAAGTAGTGCCTGAACTTCTAAATGGCATTCGACTCAATCACCTTATTTGTCGTAGCTAACACAAAAGAAACTAACTCTACAAAAACCAAACCAATGAGGCAAACCTCTCTCCCTCTCTTTACTAACAACAAACAAAGTAATAGAACTAAAAGCTTTAACAGAAGTCACAAGGATTTATTGTGGTTCAACTATAAAATATAACTTATGTCCACGTCGAAGAAGATGAAGAATTCCACTATAGTCAAAGAAGATTACAAAAGTCTGATAAAATTTCCTCACACTCAAATCCTAAACATACCCAAGTCTCTCTCTCACAAAAGCAACCAAGACCGCAAAGAAAATACTTTGCTAACAATCTTGTTGTCAATATTGAATGGAAAATAACAAATAAATATGCGACGAAGAAACCTAACCCAAAGCTTGTTTATATAAAATTCTCACAAACTAAGAGAGAAAAATTGTATATTGAGATATCAAATACAAACGGCTGCCTGAAATAACTACGTATGACTATGGCTGCTTACAAACTTGAATAATTGGCTAACAATAAGAAAAGATAACTGAGTTTTATTTTAGAACATGCTGACTATGCAATAGAAAAAAAGGAAACTTAGACTTCTTGGCCTTGACCTAAGTTACAAGGCTTAATTGAAGTCACATTCCAACAATCTCCATCTTGATACAAAATTAAGCCAAGTCTAAAAATAATGAAATACCTTCGTCATCTCCTCCAAAATCCCGAAGGGTTAATCACAACCTGCAACACCAAATAAGTCCAAGCAGTGCTTAAACTTCCAAATGACACTCGACTCGGTCACTATATTTGTCACAGCTAACACAAAAGAAACTAACTTTGCAAAAACCAAACCAGTGAGGTAAACCTCTCTCTCTACTAACAACAAACAAAGTAGTAGATTCAAAAGTTTTGACGGAAGTTTTAAATGAAAGCTCCACTTGCTTACAAATATCGAGATCTTTATATGCACAGACAAACTCCTTTATATCAAATAAGATGGTCAACTTATCAAATTCAAGAACTCTCCTAAGTAAAAAATTTGGTGACAATGGTTTAACAAACCACAACCAAAAGTTGTTTACCTCAAACTCAAATCTGTGGAAGATTGTTGTCAATTGCTCGAGTTTACGATCATTCACAAGAGCATAAGTAGAACAACCAAATAATTTCAAATCAAATATAGAAGAATTACTAAGCCATACCTCAAACGGAGTCTTCAAACATAATGCAGTTGATAGAGATCTTCTAACCAAATAACAGGCATATCCAAAAGCTTCAATTCAAATACTTTTTGGTATGCAAATAATAGAAAGCAAGCAGCAAGCTTTCCCCAAAAAAGTCTTATTCAAATATTCTGCAACTAAAAATCGTTATGCTGTCCTCTAAATAGTGCGGTGTCTCATTATATTTTCCTCTTTACAAATTTGACTCTCACAAAATTTTACTCCATAGTCATCATCAAATATCATAAAATAACAAGAACCACCTGTCGAAAAATTAGGAGAAAGCCATTCAGTCTATTGTGTCCTTATTCCTATAAATGATAGAACCAAACTTGACTATATATCGTGTCCCATATATACAATAATTACAAAAGTCAAACTCTCCAATTTTCTGACCATCCAACAAACTTATAGTATCAAAATCAAGAATAAAACAAAATGAGGCCATGGTAGCACCAACAGCCATACTAGCTTGAAGAAAATAGAGGCCATTATGCAATTTTCCTTTAATTATCACATGAGCATCCTTACTAATACTCAAAACTTTACCTTAAGCTGAATACTTATAACCTTGTGAGTCGAGTATCCCCAAAAATATATGACTTTTCTCAAATCTGGCACATGTCTAATATTGGTCAAAGTTCTATCAATACTATCATACATCTTAATTTGAACAGTACCTACACCAATAACTTTGCAGGACATATTATTTCCCAAAAAGACAAAATCCTTATCAACAGATTGATAGTCTACAAACCAATCTCTAAAAGGGCATTTATGGTAGGAAACCCGAATCAAGAATCCAAGAATTGCCTAAGCAATTACTAGAAACAGATAGAACATAATCACTATCATTAGAATCATCCTCAGCAAAACTAGCATGATTATTTGTAGCAGAGGATTTTTCACTAGTCTCCTTTTTTCCTTTAATCTTTGGATATTCAAATTTCTAGTGCCGTAGTTGATAACAATAATTGCAATTGCCTTTCTTATTCTTAGACTTTCCTCTATTTCTATTTTTGCATTTTCCCTTTTCTCTACCTCTAGCAACTAATACACTTGATTGATTTTCATCCTAACTTTTAAACACTTTTTTCTTCAATTCCTTATAATTCAAGGATGCCTTAACATATTCCATACTAATAGCATCTCTCTCATATAATATAGTATCAACAATATACGAATAAGGTAAAGAACATAACAAATTAAGGCTTGATCCTCATCATCTATTTTAACATCAATATTTTTTAGATCTAGAAGGATTCTATTTAATTCATCAAGATGATTCTTAATAGGTGTATCCTCAAATGTATGAAGAATGTATAAATGATGCTTCAAATATAGCCAATTGGTAAGGGACTTAATCATATACAGACTTTCAGGCTTAAGCTACAACCCAAAGGCAGTAGTCTCATCAGCAACCTCACGCAACACCTCATCCTTCTCTTCATTTGATAAATTTGCTAGAAAAGTTTTACTATCTTTTAGCACCTTAAGTAACTCTTGTTGAACTAGAAGAGCTCCCATCTTAACACGCCAAAGAATAAAGTCATTCTTTCCGTCGAATTTTGTAACTTCGTATCTTATCGTTGTTGCCATTATAGAAGCCAAAAATCTAAAATAATTTGACAAATAACAATTCCAAAATCAAATCAAAGAACCTAAAGCTCTTAATGCCACTTGTTGTGCCAGTGGAAGTACAAATACCAAATTTGTTAAACACATGTCAAATTAAATGGATTTGCGACACAAGAATTTATCATGGTTCAACTATAAAATATAGCATACGTCTATGTCAGAAACAACGAAGAATTTCACTATAGTCAAAGAAGATTATCAAAGTCTGACAAAAACTCTCTCATACTCAAATTCCAAATACTCCAAAATCTCTCTCTTATAAAAGCAATCTATAAAATATAGCCTATGTCCACGTCGGAAACAACGAAGAATTTCGCTATAGTCAAAGAAGATTATCAAAGTCTGACAAAAACTCTCTCACACTCAAATTCCAAATACACCCAAATCTCTCTCTTATAAAAGTAATCAAGACTACAAAGAAGATGTTTTGCTAATAATCTTGTTACCAATATCAAAAAAAATAACAAATAAACAAGCGACAAAGAAACGTATCTCAAAACTTGATTATACCAAATTCCTTCTAACTAAGAGAAAAATTATATATTAAGATATCAAATACATATGGTTACCCAAAACACCTACGTATAACTATACATGCTCCACCTTTTTATTCACGTTATATATATATATATATATATATTCACAAACTTGAATAATTGGCTAACAATAAATAAAAAAAGATAACTGAGTTTTATTTTTAGGCATACCGACTGCACAAAAGAAAAATGAAAAACTTAAACTTTTTGGGCTTGACCCAAGTTACAAGGCTTAATTAAAGCCACGTTCCAACAATATGAATCGATTATAATCAATGCCAGCCCATAAGTTACAAGGCAATTCGGAGGAGCTTAAAAAAAGAAGAAAAAAAACCTGAAAGCTGGAGGGTGTACATGCAATACCGGATCTGAATATGGAGAAGTGATAGCTGTCTGTCAATAGATCTAGGGCCCTTCCTTGTAGTTGAGAGGGGAGGAAGATTGGAACAAGAAGGAACTTGGTGTCAATTCAGAATTAGTAGAGAAGAAGAAATGTGTAAGCAGAATGTTAAAAAAGGTCGTATCGTGTCAGTAGGTGAGGCCAAAACATTTTCGGAGTTGGATTGTTCTTGGCCGTTAGATCAAATAAAGATGGCCAAGAATATGCTCATTTCTGCTTCTAATATAAGTATAGATGTGTATGATTCTTATCATTAGTCCGTAAAAATTAACTTAAATCCTATTTTGCTCTGATTTCACAGTGTCCTATATTTGGTCCTTGCAGTACTTTTTTATCCATTTTGGTCAAAATTTGTATCTATAATGGAAGGAATTAAGGACAACGTCTTAATGTATTATCATCTTTTACCAACTTTTAAAGCTCATAATAAAATTTAGGACAAATTATAACTCATTTATAAAAATAGACTTAATTTTTCTAATAAAAATATTAGAAATTCAAAATTTGCCACTATGTCCCACCATTCAGTAAAATTCAACCTTAATGAAAAGTTTCAATTGAGTTTAAAGATATTTAATGATATTAAAACAAACATCGGGGAACGATCTTGCATTAAGTATGCAACAGTTGCTTTATGATCTCGAAATAGATTTTAGAGCCGTGCTATGGACAACCACACTCTCAGATTCTCTCTTAGCTGCCTCTCTAAACAACTACCACGTGTAATATAAAAATAATCAGAAATTTGAGTTTATTATTGAGACACGCTGGTATAATTTATTTATCATGATGCCATTGTTTTTTGGTTGAGGTAAAAAAAACTCTTATTTTGAACACTTATTCGCTCGTATGCCGTTCCTTTTAATACTTATATTCTTAGAAAATGTTGCTTTTAAGAAATATTGTTTTACCATCTTTTTTGTCTTTTGGGTATTTTTTTTTTGTCTTTTGTTTTTTAATTCTTTTAATACTAAGGTGACATTTAGTTGCTAAGAAAATGGAAAAGGAATAGGAATAGTAATAAGAATGGAATGGAAAATAAAATTGATTGAATTTTTAGGTTGACATATTAGAATTAGTGCCTAATAAGGATTACTATGTTTAGTTTATTATGGATTATAGACAAAAACACCCTAACTAGCATAGTTTATTATGGATTATAGACGAAATCACCCTAACTAGCAGAAAATTAGTACAAATGTTAAATTGGTACAAAAATTGATTTATTTATCTATTTATGTAGTTTTTTGAATTAGAAAATTCTTTTTTAAAAAAATAAAAATTGTGAAGACAGAATAACACATCAAACTGAATCAATAACCATATGATGTGTTATTTGTCTTTACAATTTTATTTTTTAAAAAAAGAATTTTCTAATGCAAAAAATACATAAATAAATAAATGAATCAATTTTTGTACTAATTTAACATTTGTATCAATTTTATAATAGTAAGAGTATTTTCGTCCATATAATGTTAATTTCATTCTATTACATAATAAACCAAACATAATAATCCTCGTTCAAGTATTGATTTCAATATTTCAACCAAACAACTTAAAGTATTAAAAAGAATGACATATGTGTGAATAAGTGTTTAAAAAAAGGCCTTTTTTTTATCTCAACCAAAAAGTAATGACGTCTTGGTAAATAAATGATACTAAGTATGTTTCAATAATAAGCTCAAATTTCTGATTATTTTTATGCTATACGTGGCAGTTGCTTAAAGTGGCAACTGATAAAAAGTCTGACAATGTAGTTGTCCATAGCACGGCTCTTTTAGAGCTGCAACTCTCAGACAAAGAGTTGCCTTATGTTATACATCCAATGAGTAAATTTCCATGGAACAAAAAGCAAATGTTTTCATGCACTAAAATTCATTTTAACTGTGTCAATCGCAACCACACGCAAAGTTTTAGCACGTTTAATATCTCATTAAACTCAGAATTATATCAAGATAGTTTACTATGTATTCTTACTATAAAGGCTAGTCTAACTACAAAATAGCTAGAGAACTCTAACTACAAATGAGCTATCTAATTCTAAAAGTCGAAGTACACAAAGCACGATGAATAAAAGTGGATCTTCACCCCGTTCAAGTATTATGCTTTACCTCAAGATAACCAATTTTGGCTTATTTTGTCGCAAATTTGAGAAAAGTGGTCTCACTTTGTCCCATATTTCTAACGGTATTAATTAATTAATTGTCCCAGAATAAAGTATAATTTAACAAAGTTAGGGAGTGAAAGAGTAATTTATCCATATATCATAAATCAATTCAATTTTTTTGTGAATCTTAAATTATATCCTATGAATTATCCATACGTAACATGTATTAAATCTATTGAATACGAGTTTATTGTCTAAAAATGCATGTGGACCTAGCTACTACTCAAACCAATTATATTCAATTTACTACTACTTTTTCCTTGTGCTAAACTAGTAGAGTACTAATTAATTAAAATTTTAAAGCCAACTCCATTACATAATTGTGTAGAAGTAAGCAAGAGTTAAGAAAAAAGAAAAGAAAAAGATTTAAAAAAGGAAATAGCGGCGAGAAATATGAAAATTGTTGAACTTATGGCTTAAATTAAGTCATTTAGTTTTTCGGGCCCAAGCCCAAATCTCTTATGAAAAGATTTCTTTATCTTTTATTTAGTCAGTACGCCCAAAAATAAACCTCAGTTGTCGTTTTTCACTTTTGTTACCCTTTTTTAGTCTTATCCAATTATTCAAGTTTGTGAATATATATATATATATATGTGTATGCAATGTGAATAAGAAGTGTGTGCAGCAGCCATACGAGGGTCTTTAGGCAGTCGTTTGTTATTTGGTCTCTCAATATACGAGTCAATCTCTTTTAGTTTGTAGAAATTTAGTATAAACAAGCTTTTGGGTTTAGGTTCTTTATAGCTTGTTTATTTATTGTTCCTTTTGATATTAGCATCAAGATTGTTAGTAAAACATCTTATTTGCGGTCTTGGTTGCTTGTGTGAAAGAGAATTGGGTGTATGTAGGCTATACTCTTTTAGGTGTGAGGAAAATTTTGTCAGATTTTGTAATCTCCTTTAGTTATAGTAGAATTCTTCGCTGTCTCCAACGTAAATGTAGGCTATATTTTATAGCTGAATTATAATAAATTCTTGTATTGCTTGTGAATTTATGTTATTTATATTTTGTCGTAAATCCACTTAATTTGACATTTGTCTAATAAATTTGGTATTTGTGCTTCTGCTGGCATAACAAGTGGTATCAAGAGCTTTAAGTTCTTTGATTTGATTTTGGGCTTGTTATTTGTCAAATTATTTTGGATTTTTGGCTTCAACAATGGCGATAACGACAAGATATGAAGTTTCAAAATTCGATAGGACAAATGACTTTAGTTTTTGGCTTGTTAAGATGCGAGCTCTTCTAGTTCAACATGGGTTACTTAAGGCACTAAATGGTAGGAAAGCTTTGCCAACAAATTTGTTAGATGAAGAGAAGTAGGATCCACTTTGTTGAAACTACTCAACAATACGTAATTTGAATTTGTAAGAACCAAATTCATGTTTTGCTACATAGGACCTGGTGCTGCATGATGTTGCTGATGAGACTACTGCTTCTGGATTGTGGCTTAAGCTTGAGAGCTTGTATATGACTAAGTCCCTTCCCAATCAGCTATATTGGGAGCAATGTTTGTACACTCTTCGTATGTCTAAAGGTACACCTACTAAGAGTCACCTTGATGGTTTAAATAGAATTATTTTAGATCTAAAAAATATTAATATGAAAATTGATGATGAGGACCATGCCTTCATTTTGTTATGTTCTTTACCTCTTTCGTATGAGTCCTTTATTGATACTATGTTATACGGCAGAGATACTATTAGTGTGAAAGTTATTAAAGCATCTTTGAATTCTACGGAATTGAAAAAAAAAAGTCCCTGAAAGTTGGGACAAAAATCAATCAAGTGCATTAGTTGCTAGAAGTAGAGAAAAGGGAAAAGGTAAAAATAGAAATAGAGGAAAGTCCAAGAATAAGAAGGACAACTGCAATCATTGTCATCAACTAGGACATTGGAAATTTAAATGTCCAAAGATTAAAAGAAATAAGAAGACTAGTGAAAAATCCTCTACTACAAATAAGTATACTACTTATGGTAAGGATGATTCTAATAATAGTGATTATGTTCTATCTATTTCTGATGATTGCTTAGGCAATTCTTGGATTCTTGATTCGGATTGTTCATATCATATATGCCCCATTAGAGATCAGTTCATTGACTATCAATCTGTTGATAGGGTGTTGTCCTTTTGGGGAATAACATGTCCTGCAAAGTTATTAGTATAGGTACTGTTCAAATTAAGATGTATAATGGTGTTGGTAGAACTTTGATCGATATTAGACATGTGCCAGATTTGAGAAAAAGTCTTATATCTTTAGGAATTCTTGACTCACAAGGTTATAAATATTCAGTTAAAGGTGGAGTTTTGAGTGTCAGTAAGGATGCGCATGTTATGATTAAAGGAAATTGCATAATGACCTTCATTTTCTTCAGGGTAATATGGCTGTTGGTACTACTATGGTCTTATCTTATTTTATTTCAGATTGTGATTTGAATAGTCAGAAAAATTGGAGAATTTGACTTTTGTAACTGTTGTGTTTATAGGACACGATATGTAGTCAAGTTTGGTTCCACCATTTGTAGGATTAAGGGCATAATGGATTATATCCCTTCAGAATTTTCGAGTCTTTCTCCTAATTTATCTATGGGTGGTTCTTGTTATTTTCTGATATTTGAAGATGACCATAATATAAAATTTTGTGAGAGTCAATTCTACAAGGAGGAAAAGATAGTGAGACACCACATTATTTAGAGGACACCACAACAATTTCAGTTGCAGAATATTTGAATAAAACTTTTTAGGGGAAACCTTGCTGCTTACTTTCTATTGTTTGCATACTAAAAGGTATTTGGATTGAAGCTTTTGGATATACCTGCTATTTAGTTAGAAGATTTCCATCAACTTCATTTTGTTTGAAGACTCTATTTGGGATATGGCTCGGTAATTTTGCTATTTTTGATTTGAAATTATTTGATTATCCTGCTTATACTCTTGCGAATGATGGTAAACTCGAGTGATTGACAACAATCTTCCATGGATTTGAGTTTGGGGTGAACGGTTTTTTGTTGTAGTTTATTGAGCCATTGTCACCAAGTTTGTTAGTTAGCAAAGTTCTTGAATTTGATATTTTGGCCATTCTATTTGATATAGGGGAGTTAGTATGTACAGATAAAGATCTCGATATTTATAAGCAGGTGGAGCTTCAAGTTGAAACTTCTATCAAAACTTTTGATTCTACTACTTTGTTTATTGTTAGTAGAGAGAAGAGTTTGCCTTATTGGTTTAGTTTTGCCGAATTAATTTCTTTTGTATTAGCTACGACAAATATAGTGACCGAGTCAAGTGCCATTTAAAAGTTCAGGTATTATTTGGACTTATGTAGTGTTGCAGATTGTGATTAGCCTTTTAGGGTTTTGGAGGAGATGGCGAAAGAGTTTCACGATTTTGGACATTTTGCGCCAAGATAGAGATTGTTAAACTTATGGCTTAAATTAAGTCGATTAATTTTTTGGGCCCAAGCCAAAATCTCTTATGAGAAGTTTCTTTTTTCTTTTGTTTAGTCAGCAAGCCCAAAAATAAACTTCAGCTGCCATATTTTAACTTTTATTACGGTTTCTTAGTCTAAGCCGATTATTCAAGTTTGTGAATATATATATGTATACAATGTGAATAAGAGGTGTGTGCAGTAGCTATATGAAGGTCTTTGGGCAGTCATTTGTTATTTGATCTCTTAATATACGAGTCCACCTCTCTTAGTTTGTAATTTAGTATAAACAGGCTTTTGGATTTAGGTTTGTATGTAGTTTGTTTATTTGTTGTTTCTTTTGATATTCGCATCAAGATTATTAGTAAAGCATCTTATTTGCGATCTTGGTTGTTTTTGTGAGAAAGAATTGGGTATATGTAGGTTATACTCTTTTAGGTGTGAGGAAAATTTTGTCAGATTTTGTAATCTCTTTTGGTTATAGTAGAATTCTTCCTATCTCCAACGTGGATGTAGACTATACTTTTATAGCTAAACCACAATAAATCCTTATGTTACTTATGATTTTTTATTATTTTTATTTTGTCATAAATCCACTTAATTTGACATTTTGTCTAATAAATTTTGTATTTGTGCTTCTGCTGGCACAACAAAAATATCTGATATTCCGAAAGAAACCCACATACTAGTAAAGTATTTGAATTTGAAATTTCTAGTCTTGAAATTATTACTGTTAAGCATGACTGAAGGTTGAATTTGTAATAATGGTGTTTCTGTATTATTTTAAGTTTACTGCTCTAAACTTGAACTGATTAGGGTTGAATGTGTTATATATAGATGGTTGTTTTTCATTATCACATCATTCAATTTATAGAGTTAGAAAAACTTATTAAAATATTTTGCATTTTTCATGAAGAAAGAAACAATTTATCTTCAAACATGCTTGGTACTCTTTTTCTTTTAATAAAAAAAATTAAGGATTTTCTAGACTAGATTCGAACTGTTGAAAGTTTTTTTGATTGTATGGAAATCCAGAGGATAAACAGGTTAAGTTGGTAGTCTATAAATTCAAGGGGAGTGCCATAGTTTGGTGGGATCAGTTAGCCACTAGTCGACGAAGAAAGCGGAAACTAATAATCAAAACATGGTATTGATTGAGGAAGTTCATGAAGGTCCGATTCTTACTGGACGACTTTGAGCACATCTTGTTCAAGTAGTATCAATCATGTACCCAATGAAACCGCACCGTCAAGGAATTTACAGACAAATTTTGTCGACTAAACTCGAGGTTAAACCTTAACAAATCCCATGCCTATCAGGTCTCTCGTTATGTTTGTGGCCTTAAGGAAAGCATATAAGAACAGATTGAGATGAAAGACCTCCATACCCTTAGTGATGCAATCAACCAAGCTTATAAAGCTGAAAAGAGACTCAACCGGCCGATTCTCCGAACCCCGTATCCCATAAAGGCCTTCTTGATAACCCCCAACCACATTACCCAATCCAAAATGCTTCGACTCTAAACACATCACCACAAAAGTTCACTGACCAACCTATTAGAAATAAACATTTTTTGTGACTCATTGGGTCATAGTTTAGTTGTTTGGACTTA
Source organism: Parasponia andersonii (assembly GCA_002914805.1). Lineage (NCBI taxonomy): Eukaryota > Viridiplantae > Streptophyta > Magnoliopsida > Rosales > Cannabaceae > Trema > Trema andersonii. The sequence continues at coordinate 153,056 of JXTB01000399.1, forward strand.
TGTTATGAATTGGGCTTGTTTTGGTATGTGTCTAATAGCCCATAGTTTAACATCTAAGTTTCTAGAGTATTCTTGTATTTTGTATAATTAATTAGGTGGTATGGAGCATCTAGAATCGTCCTTGGAGTAGTATAAATAGAGTGCTCCTCCCCCTCATTTTGTATCAAGCAAAAAAGAAACAATTCAAGTAGTAATACAAGTTCTTCTCTTCTACCAAAATTCTCTCTAGTTTCTTCCTTAGCCTTTGTAGCCTTTCTAGCCTTAAAAATATCCTATTTCCAACAAAGTGGTATCAGAACAAGGTTGTGAGTTCTCTTGAAATTCTAAGTATGCTCTATGGTTACAACTTTGACTGATCTATGCTCTGTGGTTGCAGCTTTAACTAATCTTCCACATCAGAAAAGAATTCTTGAGATTGAGAGTATTAGCCATTTGTACCAAACATACTACTATTACATATCAAATTGAAGAGCTCAATGAAACGAACATGCTGCCACAAGAATCAGTCCAATCGGAGTCCGAACGAGTTTGAACGACTTGTCGAAAGTTTGCTACCACAAACTAAGTCAACTCACTAAGTTGAGCTGAACCGTTGACCAAGCTATCAAAGCCATTTGGCCGCACTGTTAACTAAACCGTTAGAGTCGTTAACTGCATCGTTGACCAACCTGTTGACTAGCATTGACCGTAGACTAAGTATTGACTTTGACCAAGTCGATATACCAGTCAATCTTAAGGTTTTTCGATGTTCCGAATCTATCCGTGTAGTTGAAATTTTCAAAAGTTTACTCTGTTAAAAGTTATGGCTACCAACAGTTTAGTATCTCTTCAAGTTCCACCACTTCAAGGTAACAACTTTGATAATTGAACGATCAAAATGAAGGTCCTCTTTGGAGTACATGATGTTTGGGAAGTAGTAGAGAAAGACTACGAAGAGCCAAGAGATGAGGCAATACTATCCTCACAAAAGGATAGTTTAAAAGATTCAAGAAAGAAAGACAAAAAAGCTCTCTTCCTCATTTACCAGGCCTTAGATGACGACAGGTTTGAGAAAATCTCAAGTGCAACCTCCGCTAAGGAAGTATGGGAGAAACTTCAAATTTCATACAAGGGAGAAGAAAAGGTCAAAAAGGTCCACCTTCAAACTCTAAGAGGAGAGTTTGATTTACTACATATGATGGAAACTGAGTCAATTTCTAACTACTTTTCTAGAGTTCTAATCATTTCCAGTCAAATAAAGAGAAATGGTGAAAAACTAGAAAATGTTACGATCATAGAAAAGATTCTTCGATCGTTAGATCCAAAATTTGAGAATATTATTACTGTCATTGAAGAAACCAAAGACTTAGGAGCCATGACGATAGAACAACTCTTGGGTTCCTTGCAAGCCCACGAAGAAAAGAAAAAGAAGATGTAAAATTTCAATGAGCAGCTCATTAAGACTCAACTCCAAGAGAAATAAGAAGATTCTGGCAATGGAAGAGGATATAGAAGAGGCCGTGGCCAAGGAAGAGGTCATGGACATGGAAGAGGAGGAAGAGGATGCTTTAATAATAATTATGAAAATAAAGATAGACGGAAAAGTTTGACAAGAGGTCGTGGAAGAGGTAACCCACGACGTTGGCATAAAAAGTCCCAAATCAAGTGTCACAACTGTCAAAGATATGGTCATTATGCTTCTGAATATAGAGCTCCAAAAAAGGTGCAAGAAAGAGACAACTATGCTGAAGGTAAAAGACAAGAGGAAGATGTATTGTTATTAGCATGCAAGGAGACCAATGGGTACCAAGAAAATATATAGTATCTTGATAGCGGAGCAAGCAATCATATGTGTGGAAAAAGAGATATGTTCGTAGAGCTTGACGAATTGATGACTGGGAATGTTTCATTAGAAGATGATTCCAATGCAGTAGTAAAGGGTAAAGGTAAAATTCTCATACGCTTAAGAAATAGAGAACATCAGTTTATTCCAAACGCTTACTATGTGCCTAACATGAAGAGTAATATCTTGAGTCTTGGCCAACTCTTAGAGAAAGGCTATGATATTCACATGAAAAAAAATAGTCTTTCTTTAAAAGAGAATAGAAACAAGTTAATCATCAAAGTGCCAATGACAAGAAATAGAATGTTCTTGTTACACATTCAAAATGACGTAGCAAAATGTCTAAAGACTTGCTACAAAGATTCATCATGGCTTTGGCACCTAAGATTTAGACATCTCAATTTTGGTGGCCTAGAATTACTAGCAAAGAAAGAGATGGTTTGAGGTCTACCTTTCATCAGACAACCCGACCAATTATGTGAAGGATGCTTATTGGGAAAGCAATTCAGAAGAAGCTTTCCAAGAGAATTGCATTCCCGAACCCATAAACTGCTTGAGCTCATACATACTGATGTGTGTGGTCCAATGAGACCAAGCTCTCTTGGTAAGAGTAACTACTTTCTCCTCTTTATCGATGATTTTTCAAGAAAGACCTGGGTGTTTTTCTTGAAGGAGAAATCAAAAGTATTCAAAAAATTCAAGAAGTTCAAGGCACTTGTTGAAAAGGAAAGTGGTCGAAGTATCAAGGCAATGAGATCTGATAGAGGAGGAGAATTCACATCCCACGAGTTTTAGAAGTATTGTGAAGACAACGGCATCTGCCGTCTTTTAACAGTACCAAGATCTCCCCAACAGAATGGTGTCACAGAAAGAAAGAATAGAACAATCTTAAACATAGCCAGAAGTATGCTCAAGAGCAAAAGAATGCCAAAAGAGTTTTGAGCTGAAGCTGTAACTTGGGCAGTTTACCTATCAAATCGCTCTCCAACAAGAACCGTATGGGGAAAGATGCCACAAGAAGCTTGGAGCATAAGAAAGCCTGGAATCTCTGCCGAATGAAAAGAGAATCAAGCTCGACGATAAAAGTGAAAAGTTTGTCTTTATCGGCTACAATTCTAACTTAAAAGGCTACAAGCTCTATAATCCAAGCAATGGCAAGACTATTATTAGCCACGATGTGGAGTTTGACGAAGAAAGCACCTGGGAATGGCACACATAAGAGGAAAATTATGACTTCCTACCATACATTGAAGAAGAAAGCGAGCAACAAAGAATGGAGCAAGTAAGAGAAGAACTGCAAGTGCCTGTTACCCCACTTACTTCACCAATGGCAAGCACTCATCAAGAAACAATACCAGGATCGTCTTCAAGCAGCAGTCCAAGTGAAAGGATACCAAGATTAAGGAGCTTACAAGAGATATATGAGGTGACTGAGAATCAAAATGACCTGACTCTCTTTTGTCTCCTTGTTGATTATGAACCATTAAGCTTTGATGAAACTACATAAAGTAAAGAGTGGTGAGATACGATGGATGAAGAAATAAAAGCGATCATAAAGAATGGTACATGGGAGCTTACTACACTTCCAAAAGAGCACAAAGCAATCGGTGTAAAATGAGTTTACAAGGCTAAGAAGAATGCTAAAGGAGAAGTGGAGAGATATAAGGCAAGATTAGTCGCAAAGGGATACAGTCAAAGACCCGGTATAGACTATGATAAGGTATTTGCTCCTGTCACCCATCTAGAAACGGTACAATTGATTATCTCATTGGCTGCTCAAAATAAATGGAAAATTCATCAAATAGATATCAAGTCTGCTTTTTTAAATGGAGTCCTTGAAGAGGAAGTCTATATAAAGCAACCATCTGGGTATGAGATTAGAGACAAGAAGATAAGGTCCTAAAGTTGAAGAAGGCCCTTTATGGGTTAAAGTAAGCACCAAGAGTATGGAATAGCCACATTGACAAGTACTTCTAAGATAACAACTTCATTAAATGTCCTTATGAGCATGCGTTGTACATCAAAGTAAAAGATGGAGATATCTTGATCGTGTGCCTCTATGTTTATGATTTGATCTTCATGGGGAGTAATCCATCCATGTTCGAAGAGTTTAAGAAAGCAATGACAAAGGAGTTTGAGATGACTAATATCGGACTCATGTGTTACTATCTTGGCATAGAAGTGAAGCAAGAAGAAGATGGAATTTTCATTTCACAAGAAGGCTATGCTAAGGAGATCATC
>JXTB01000399.1:157238-205517 GCA_002914805.1 Parasponia andersonii
ATTATATAAGGGAATGTGTTGCAAGAAAGGATGTGCAACTGAAGTATGTGAAGACTCAAGACCAAGTGGCAGATATTTTCACCAAACCACTCAAGTATGAAGATTTTCTTAAGTTAAGAAATTTACAAGGTGTCACAAATCAAGTTTAAAGGGGAGTATTAGAAATAAACATTTTTTATGACCCATTCGGTCATAATTTAGTTGTTTGGGCTTATGTTATGAGTTGGGGTTATTTTGGTGTGTGTGTCTAATAGCCCATAGTTTAACATCCAAGTTTCTAGAGTATTCTTATATTTGCTAGATTACTCTTGTATTTTATATAATTAATTAGGTGGTGGAGGTTACATGGAGTATCTAGAATCATCCTTGGAGTAGTATAAATATAGTGCTTCTCCCCCCATTTTGTATCAAGCAAAAAGAACCAATTCAAGTAGTAATACAAGTTCTTCTCTTCCACCAAAATTCTCTTTAGTTTCTTCCTTAGCCTTTCTAGCCTTAAAAACATCATATTTCCAACACAACCTCCCACCCAAATTTGACAACCAACTAACAAAAACCCCTATGCCAAGTCTGCCCTATTTAAGTGTTCCAAATGCAATCAGCCTGGCCACAGGTAAAATGAGTACCCACTTCGAAAATTTGTCAATGCTACTGAAGAGATGAATGCTGAAACATTTGAGGAACATGACCTATAGGGTGAAGAACATGATGAAGTTGAGCTGGTCGGTTGTGATGAGGGTGAATCCTTTGTGTGTATTGTGCAGAAACTACTTCTTACACCACGCCAACCATCACCAACCCAACGACAAAAGATCTTTTGGACACGTTGTACTATCTATGGTAAAGTGTGTGAAGTCATTATTGATAGTGGGAATAGTGATAATGTTGTGTCAAAAGGCCTTGGTACGGGCACTTGGGTTACAAATGGAGAAGCACCCCAATCCTTATAAAGTTGGCTAGATTAAAAAAGGTGCTAAAGCTACTGTTGCTGAATGTTGCAAAATTCCATTCTCAACGGGAAAGTTCTACAAAAATGAGGTATTGTGCGACATGTTAGAGATGGATGCATGTCACTTACTTTTGGGTCACCCATGGCAATATGACTTGAATGCAGTACACCATGGATGGGACAATCTTTATGAGTTCCAATGGTAAACTAAAACTGTTAAGCTGCTCCCCATACCGCAAGACTATCTCCCCTTCACTCAACCAAATCTGGCCAATTATTTCTGGTTAATGGACCTGAATTCTCCCAACAACTAAAAAAGAGCAAGGTTGTCTTTTATTTATTACTCCGTGAGGATGTCGAGACCAATTAGCCCTGCCACTAGCCATTGCAAAACTTCTTGATAAATTTCATGCCATTGTGCCAACTGATGTCCCTGCCCGTCTTCCCCCTATGCATGATATTTAACATCATATTGACTATTTCTTGCACAAGCCTTCCTAACTTGGCACACTATCGTATGGGACCGAAAGAGCACCAAATTTTGCAAGACCAGGTTGAGGACTTGTTAGCTAAAGGGTTGATCCGAACCAGCCTCAGCCCGTGCGCCGTGCCTACCTTGCTCACTCTAAAAAAGATGGTTCTTGGCAAATGTGTGTCGATAGCATGGCTATCAACAAGATTACAGTGAAGTATCGGTTCCTGATACCCCAACTTGAAGATATGCTTGATCGTTTGGCTAGTTCTCATGTGTTTTCAAAGCTTGACCTTAAGAGCGGCAACCACCAGATCCGCATTAGACCGAGAGACGAATGGAAGATTGCCTTTAAGACACATGAAGGTCTTTATGAGTGGATGCTTATGCCCTTCGACTTGAGTAATAAGATTAATGAACCAAGTTCTCGAGCCTTTTATCAGGAAGCTGGTCGTTAATTGTTTACTTCGATGACATCTTGGTCTTCAGTAAGTTAGAAGCTGAATATCTTGACCACCTTCAGCTTGTTTTTACTACCTTGCAAACCAATGAGCTCTTTTTAAACTTGAAACAAAAGCGAATTTCTCATCAACAAGTATTTGTTCCTTGGTTTTATTATTGGTGAACATGGTATACAAGTGGATGAATCCAAGGTTGCTGCCATTCGCGATTGGCCGACTCCCTGTTCCATTCATGATGTACGAAGTTTCCATAGGTTAGTCACTTTCTACTGAGGAGTTTATACACCATTTCAGCTCTATTCTGGCTCCTATTACCAATTGTATAAAGCAAGGGCATTTTCTCGTCAAGGACAAACTTAGCACCACTCTTGTCCTTGCACTCCCAGATTTTACCAAGGTTTTTGAAGTGGAATGCGATGCTTTTATGTGGGGGATAGGAGCTGTTCTTATGCAAGAAGGTCGCCCCGTGAGTATTTTAGTGAAAAGTTAAACGAAGCACACCAAAAATGGTCTACCTATGAATAAGAGTTGTTTTCTGTTGTTCGGACCCTCAAGCATTGGGAACACTTCCTCTTGCAAAATGAGTTTGTGCTTTATAGTGATCACCAAGCCTTGAAGTTCGTGAATTCTCAGAAAACTCTTTATAGTGATCACCAAGCCTTGAAGTTCATGAATTCTCAGAAAACTCTTAGCAGAATGCACCCTCTGTGGATCATTTTCCTTCAATGTTTCACATTTGTCTTCCGCCACCGTTCTGGCCATTAAAACAAAGTTGTCGATGCCCTTAGTCACCGCACCACTCTTCGGGCTGAAATTCTAGGTTTTGAGCTCCTACCCGAGTTATATGCTACCAACGAAGATTTCCATTCCATCTGGGATAAATGCTTGAACCATGAATGAGCTGGTGACTACTATATTCGGCAAGGATTTCTTTTTAAAGGCAACCAACTTTGCATTCCTCATACCTCTTTGCGAGAATACATTATACAAGACATCTATGGCAGTGGTCTTTCTGGCCATTTTGGGCACCACAAAACCATCTCTGCCATTGAAGAGCGATATTTTTGGCCACACTTACGCCGTGACATTGCTCATTTTGTTGAGCGCTATTCTTTGTGCCAAACTTCAAAAGGGACTACACAAAACACTAGTTTATACACACTACTACCAATCCCAGAAACCATACGGGAAGACCTTACGATGGATTTTGTTGTGGGACTTCCTTACACGGCTCAAAATGTTGACTCTGTGTTTTTCATTGTCGATCAGTTTTAAAAAATGTCTCACTTCATTCCATGCCGCCGAACCACAGATGCTAGCCATGTTGCTGCCCTGTTTTTCAGAGAAGTTGTTTGCCTCCACGGCATCCCTCGTTCCATCACCTCTGATCGAGATGTCAAATTTATTAGTCATTTCTGGCGGGTTCTTTGGCGCTGTTTTGACACCTCCCTCCAATTCAGTTGTGCCTACCACCTCTAAACTGATGGCTAAACTGAGGTTGTGAACCGCTCTTTGGGCAACTTGATCCGTGCTCTTGAAGGTGATAAACCACGCCACTGGGATTCCATCCTTCCCCAAGCTGAGTTTGCATATAATAGCTCTGTGAACTGGTCTATAGGTAAATCACCTTTTGCCATTATGTATACAAAAGTCCCAAACCATACTTTGGATCTTGTTTCCCTTCCGTGCACTCACAACCTGACTGCTCATTCTCTTTCCGAGACTACTATTCAAACTCATCTTGCGGATGCCAATGCCTGATACAAAGCAAATTCCGACAAACACCGACGCTGGAAACTTTTCTCTGTGGGTGACTTAGTAATGGTTCACTTGCATCGTGAGCGGTTCCCTGCCGGCACTTATAGCAAGCTCCAAGCCCGGAAATTTGGTCCTTTTGCTGTCAAACAAAAGCTGGGTGATAATGCTTATATCATCGACCTTCCCTCCGATTTGTAGATTTCTCTGACCTTTAATGTCGCTGACCTCTTTAAGTAATTTCCACCTGATGCCATCCCTGTTACTCGAGCCTTGTCCGAGTCAAGCTCTTCTAATGCTGGGGAGAATTGATGCAAGAAGTCGTTCCATACCTTGAGTCCAATAAAAGCTAGTGTCATTTCTGCTTGTCAAGATGTCACTTAGTCCAGAGTCATTTCATTTAAATGTTATTGACGGAGGTTTTGTTAACAATGAATTTAAGAAATTGCAAGATGTGGCTTGTGTGTGTAAAGGGTTGATCAATCAAAGTATGTAAAAGAGACAAGAATTTTATAATAGTTCGGCCCCAAAAAGATGAGCCTACCTTTACTGTTGTTCATTATTTTCTAGGAGATTACAAGAGAGTACAGAGTGTGTTCAGAAAGTGAGTCCTTAAGTTTTCTCCAAAAAGATCTATCCCCCACGACAGCGTTGATCTTCCTCTTATATAGGTGAAGGTAGTTCAATATTTTCCAATTATGAAAACGGATAAGTGTATAATCAGATTATATAATTTGAGTAACAATATAACTGGGTAATAACTTAAATGAAATGACTGGTCGATCTTGAAAGAGAATCTTTTGTTTCCCTTTCTTTGTAGATTACCCGTTTGATGAACTTTAGTCTAGTTTCCTTTTTGTTCAGATCGTATTTAACTTGTTCAGAGGAGATCGCACTTTATTCGGAGGGAGGTTGCATTCGACTTACTCGGAAGAGGTCGCACTTAACTTACTCGTGCGACCTATCACGTCCTCTTAGTTGCTAACTTTCCCTTTTTGGCATTGACCATCATCTAGTTTTTAGACCGCACAACAATTGCCCCTCAGCTCCATTAGTTCTTTAGGACAAAATAGAGTTTCCTTCTCTGATAAGTGCGAGCTTTAAAAATGCGACGTCATGACTTAAGCTTGAGTTTTTCGAAGAGTTGCCAGCTCTCAAATCTCACCTTTTCAGGATCATACGTATCTTTTTCTGATAGACAAAATCATATGTCACCTTTTTTCAGAAGAATAGTAAAACTCAATGAGACTTTCTCATTTTCAAGCAGTCATGATGGCAACTATGTCGACAGCCGTTGTCTTAAATCAAGACATTTCAAATTTTGAAAATATACCGATTTAATTTCGGAAAACTTAATGCTCGTGTGATCTTTGACCTTTAGATCTGACTATTAAATACCTTGATCTACAGCTGTAATTTAGTGAAGCCAGGGATAGATATATCAAAAATCACTCCGCCTCTTCTTCATCACTCAAACCCGATCGCCTCCTGCTTCTCTCTCCTGAAACCCGAAGCGTCCACAGAGCAATCCTTCCGATGTCGTTCTATTTCTTAACTCGCACTACTTTATCATCTTCTCCGACAAAGTTATCATCACAATCCTCCAGACGTCATCTTGGTCTCTCTGTCTTCGAAGAAAAGTTAGTATATATCATCTCTCTTGTTCTTCGATTTTTCCAGAACTCTCACTTACAGATCTTATTTCTAGAAAATAGGAACAAACCGTAGAGCCTAAAAATTCTGAACATAAACCCATCCTATATTCGGATGGACTGTAAAATGGAAAATTTCAGAATTCCTCCATTAATTTATAGAATACACTCTTTAGATGACTGACAGATAGACGAACCTGTAGAAGAATTTTAAGATCTGAAACCTTATTTTTTTTGAAAACCATAATCAATCAAGTGACGAATTATCAAAGAACTGCTCGATCAATTTTTATGAATCCGTAGATTGATTAGAAAAAATTCGATGAGCAGCTTGTTAATACAATCCTAGGATGAGACCCCAAAACTGCTCGCATATAGCTAAGATCTCTAATACTCGCATATGATTAAATCCATCCATATTTCTTTTCAGATGTCTAGTAGTGAGGATTTTAAGGAAGGGAATGCATTCTCAGGAGAATCTTCCAATACCAGCATTAACTCTATAAACCTCGAAGACTACTTTGAGCCAGAATTTGAAGTGGAAATAACCAGGGTCAGGCAAAGTAGTCCTCACATAGGCGACCTTCCTCAAGACCAATGGCATCGGCATATCAGAGATGCCCATGCGTTCGCAACAGGTTATCAATATGTAGAGGGAGATTGGTCATATACCAATGTAAAGATGAGCTGCTCAACAAACAAGCCTAGAAAAATCATTTGCAACTATAAAATCGACATCCCTCTACGCCTTCCCACAGAGTTCAATCGACCATACACATCTCCTCGCCGAATTGCCTCATTCTCGGAAGCAGTTCTTAGATGCAGTGTCCACCTCCCACTTCATCCTTATATAAAATCAATTGTCGATTATTATGGAGTCATCTCTTTTCAACTAACTCCAAACACTTATAGATACATGGTAGGTCTGTACATACTATACCATAAACTAAGCTTAGAGATCGCCACTCCTAAAGAGTTCACTAGGATCTACCAAGTGAAATCAAACCCATCAGACTTCGGCTTCTTTTATGCGAGCAAGTGATCGAACCAAGTAATAAAAACTATCTACGAGGTTCGCAACGACATGGGAAAATGGAAAAATCTATTTTTTTACTTTGACTATGCGGATAACGGCTTCTTTCAGAATCCTGGTAGGTAACTTTCAACTTATCGCCTTTTCTACATTAATATTTTTTTCTAATTGCACTCGTATGTCATTGCAGATAATAGGGAATGACCAGGACTCTCCAAAGAGCAGCTTACAAGGGTATATAAAATAAACAACCTTCCGATCGAAGAGTTTGATTAGAAGAAGCTTGGGATGACTAAGAACTTAGTTGCTTACGGACTGCTTCCAAGGGGAGCCGCCTTCCCAGATTCTACTAACTGTCCCACCAAATCTTTAAGCTCGAAGGAGAAGCCAAGAAAACAGAAGAAAAAGGGTGCCTCGTCTTCAAAACCTAGGAAACGAAAAGCACATGCCACACATACAGTCTCGGAAGCATCCTCTTTAGAAGCTGTATCGCCTCCAATCTCTCATCAGCAAGAAGGTAGTTATTTTTCTTTTTCCTCTCATCGCATTATATCACCTCGTATGCTGACTCACATATTTGTATAGAAATAGTTATTGGCAGCGGACTGCGAGTACCACCTTCCACTCTGGGGTCAATGGCAAAGTCCAAGACACCAGAGAGCACACCTCCAACGATGAAAGGGAAAGAGAAGGTCGACACTTCAAAGAAACGAAAAGTCGCATTCGAGGATATCCCAGCAAGCACGCCTCCTCCTTAGTCTCCACTAACTACGAACCAACCTGAGCCACCCAAAGAGACGACCACTTCTGATGAAGAACTGAGCCAGGTCGATAAAGGTAAGGAGCTTTTTGCACTCCTTCATCAACTGCCAGAAAAAGCTGGTATGAGCGCGGCCTTCATCGACCGTTTTACCTCTGAAGATGGCTGGGAAAGGATGAAGCGACGATCAGCCAAGGTTGCCTTCGGTTCTGCGATGAGGATATTGGCGAATGTAAGCATCTTCCATTTTCTCTCTTCAACGCATTTTTCTAGTATTGATGTATTATATTTTCATACCACTGCAGCTGCTGTTTTGATGCATGACTCGGTCCTCGAATTTATTGAAAAAGCCGAAAGAGTCGAAGAAATAACCCAAGTATTCGAGGACTCGGAGAAGGCTCACGAGGAAGAGAAAAATCCTTCGAACTAGAGAATCGGCAGCTATGCAAGGATCTGGCCAAGGAAAAGCTCAAAAAGGAGAAGCTCGAGGAGAAAATTAAAGAACTTGAGAAGAAAATCTCCAAGCATCCGGATATTCTAGAGAAGGCAATAACAGAAGCGGCTCACAAGGCTATAGAAGAGTTCAAGGACACCGAAGGCAAGGAGCTCGAAGAAAAAACTAGTGACATTGCCTCGTCGACCATAATATATAATATCTTCTACGAGCATCTGGATTTCGACTTTTCCATCCTTGGTGAAGATGTGGTCGAGCTTCTCCTAAGTTAGAGGGAAGTGGAGGCTGCCAAAACTGGAGATGGTGGAGCGAGCACATCTGCATAATTTTTTTTTTTTAATTTCAGAACAATGCGGGCTTCGTCCTTTAATTTTTTGTAATACTTTGCTTGCATACAGGTGCGAGCCTTTATCAATGAATGCTTTCTTTATTAGACGTTTATTCCTGCAAAACAATTAAAATACTATATTACAATATAAAGATACATAATTTAACCAAGTAGTCAATCACTAGGTGACTGATCGGTACACTATTGCGATTCGAATCCAACACTTAAAACGGGTTTTAAGTTTTAGGATAGGTTAGGTCGCTTAAGAAAACAACAAGTATGAGGGGTGAGAACTCATTAGTGTTTTTCAAAAGTTCCATAGCAAAATATAATAGAGCAATATATCACATCAAATAATGAATATTTTGCTTAGTTACTTTGTTGTTTGAGGAGAAAAATTGCGTAATACGACATGCTATGGCATGAAGTGAGGAGAAAATCCTAAGATTTTAAGAAATTTTAGAAATTTTAGCGATCTAAAATTCTGACTCCTCTAAATGGACATTTTGCATAGTCCCTTAAGAAGCAAGTAGGAGATAATATTTTGATCCCACTGCCCCTTAAGTTTTATGGTATTCGAAGATTGCCATAAAACTATAAAAGGTGAACCAAATCGAATGATCGATGAGAAGACATCCTTATTGATGATGACGAATGATGAATAACGAATGACGAATAATGAATGATGACCAACGAATGACGAATATAAGTAGATATCTTTATTGACGAATGACGAATACATGAAGATATACATGAAGATTTACTGATAATAGCAACGAAGTTGTTCTACATTCCAAGCATACTCAATCTTTTGTCCACCAGTGCGAGCTAACTTATATGTCCTAGGTCGAATAACGGCATCAATAACATATGATCCTTCCCAAGAGGGTCCAAATACACCAGCACCATGCTCTTTATTATTGGGTAGAACCTGTCGAAGAACAAGATCACCAACTTTAAACCCTCGGTTTCTAACTTTAGAGTTATAATATCGAGCCGTGCGCTGTTGATATGATGTGATCCGAAGCTGAGACTGCTCGTGCCTTTCTTCTAAAAGATCGAGCTCAATCCTCATCAGCACGCTATTCTAATCTTCCTCATAGGTAGATCATCATAGAGAGCTCACACCAATTTCTACTGATACCATTACTTCGTATCCATAAGCTAAAGAGAATGGAATTTCTCCAATAGTGGTTCGTTGAGTGGTGCGATAAGCTCATAATATTTCAGGGAGTACTTCTGGCCAAGCTCCTTTGTGCTCTTCCAGCTTTGTCTTTATGTTCTGTTTAAGTATCTTGTTTATAGCCTCGACCTGTCCATTGGCTTGTGGATGAACAACAGCAGAGAAATTCTTCTTGATGCCTAAGTTATCGTAGAAGTTACGGAACTCATCCCAGTCAAATTATTTTCTATTATCAGAAATTATGGTATGCAGTATACCATAACGGCAAATTATAGATTTGTAAACAAAATCTATCATCTTCTTTGTGGAAATGGAACTCAAGGCTTTAGCTTCTGTCCACTTGGTGAAATAATCGACTACGACTACCGCATATTTTAATCCACCTCATGCCAATAGAAGCATTCCGATAATATAAATTCCCCACACTGCAAATGGCCATAGACTGGTTATTAGAGTTAGAGGAATAGGTGGCATTCTAGGAATAGTTGCAAATTGTTGACATTTGTCACACCTCTTAGCAAATTCTATTGTATCCTTCTTCATAGTTGGCCAAAAATACCCTTGTCTTAGAACTTTGTTCGCAAGTGCCTGCCCCCCGAAATGGTTTCCACATATTTCTTCGTGAATTTTCCTCATAATGTAGTGTATTTTTTCTTCATCGACACATAATAACAATGGCGAACTAAAACTTCTTTAATAAAGCTTCTCGTTATAGATGACATAGCGAGCTGCCTTTATTTAAAGTCGCTTTGCATCATCTTTGTTTTCAGAGAGGTCGCCATTTTGTATATACTCCATTATAGGATCCATCCACGATGGTTTCTTGTCAAACATGGTTATTTGGGGCTCTACTTCGATACTTGGTTTAGTAAGAACTTCGACAGGGACCACCTTTAGTAACTCGGCATCTTTTGTTGAGGTGAGCTTAGCTAGAGCATCTGCCTGAGTATTTTAAATGCGAGAAAGAAGTTGAATGTTATAGGCAGTAGATGTCGAGAAGAGTCTTCATACCTCCTTTAAATAAGCCATGATTTTTTCTCCTCTTACTTGATAATCGCCGATCATTTGACAAACGACCAGCTGGGAATCGCTGTATACTTCAATCATTTCGACCTTCATTTCTCGTGCGAGCTTTAGCCCAGCTATCAATGCTTCATACTCTACCTCATTATTTGATGCTGAAAATTTGAAGCGAAGTGCACAATAAATATTGTGCCCTTCAGGACTGATTAGTACTAAGCCCGCACCGGCTCCATTCTCATTTGACCATCCATCAATGTAAAGTTTCCACAATTTTGATAAATCTGTAGTAAGTTTTTTCGATTATTTCTATGGGAACATTGACATCATAAGTGAATTCTGTAATGAAATCTACGAGAACTTGCCCTTTAATCGCAGTGCAGGGTTGAAAATTGATGTCAAACTGACTAACAAAATCTTTCTTGAAGAAAGATTGAGACTCAAATTTTGAGAGCTCAAATGATTTGAAAGGAGAGAGAGAGAGAGAGAGAGGGAAAGGGGAAAGAATTCGGTTGCTCTGCTTCAAATTTATAAGCATGAAAAGTTGTATGGAACCTTCATGGGGAAGGTGAGAAATCCCACTTTGTTGGTGGGATTTTGTTTTTTAATTCAATTAATTAATTAATTACATATATTTTTTTTTTTGGTTTGAGTACACAAATAAATAAATAAAGCGTAAAAAGGGAAGATTCGTTCCTTAATTTAGTTAGTCAGTTATGGTACCCAACTATATGCCATTCCTTTTGCCACCTGAGGGGGAAAAAAGACAATGTTATATGCATTGTGGTAATGAGTTTCTTTTAATTAGTTAAGGCAAAAAAGAAACAAAGAAAAGTAGATTTAGGAATTCAAATGTGTGTCTAATTTTAGTATTACCAATTCATGTTCAACAATTGATTAATTAATGACATGTATCACAATATCAATTAGAGTTTAGAGATGATAAAGTTACAAAAGTGATTATATAGTTTAAAATCTTAAATAACGTGACATCCAATTACTCCTTAGTGAAAAAAAATGAGGACTAAGAATACGAGTTTAGTTACATAAACTAGACATTTACAGATTTACATAAACTAGACAAAAGAGCAAAGGTGGTGAAGACTATACCATTTACTTGACTTGAAAATCCATCGACTATATTTTTAGACTAAAAAGCGAATCCATCAAATTGGCCTTTTCCACTTTAGCTAGGAAAAACTAATCCAACTGCTTTTCCAGCCAAAATTTACGTGTTACTTTGCATTTTCTAATTATGTCTGCGCTTTTGTTTTTTAGTAAAAGTTGGTGCTTTTACTCGACACTATACTTTCCGAAGCTAATAAACATCTAAAATAGTCACAAAAGGTAGCAAACGTTGTATGAAATAGTGCATTCCAAAGAAAAAGGATGATAGGTGCAGTTTGTAATACTTGGAAGAAAAAAAAAAAAATCCACTATTGTAAGGAATTGCTAACTTTCAAATTAAGCTTTTCCTGCTTCGTAGAAATTTATTCTGAATGTGTGCCAAGCAATGTGAAATTGTTCCTGCGGAGGCATAAAACCGTAAATATAGCAAAATTTCTTTTCTACCATTGGGTTAAAAAAAGAAAAACAAAAAACAAAAAAAACACCTATTAATAATTTTTTATTGACAACTGTGAAAAATTAATAATTAAAAATCTCACTAAATTAATTAGCACTGATGAAAATTAATAATCACGAATGAGAATATGACGTATAAATACATTTTTTTAATCTAATTGAAATATATATCATTGCTCAATAATATAATAAATTGGAGTTCAACAACCTTTTAACAGAAGTTGGAATCAACTGAGATTTTGGCTATGATGTTTCTTAAAGCATGAGCCCTACTATGCACAAATGTTTCTGTCTCTATATTTGGGGGTAAAATTATTCCAAATTATTAACCACGAAAAATTATATTGTTCAACTGAAAGGTTTTCTAAAGAAATGTGAATGGAACAAGTCTCTAATTTTTAACTGATAATAACGTAGTTAAATGAGTCTCAAAGAGTAATTTCCAAAGCGTCAAGCAGAACGTCAATCAATGACCTCGACCCTCGAGAAATTGATGGTGAGGTCAAAACTGGACCTATAGAAGACTTGGACGATTTGCCAATCGATAGGTCTTTGAAGGTTCTTAAAATCGGAGGGAAGCATCAAGAACCCGTGCGAGCTTCTTTAATCGCTTTTCTGAAATCAAATTTGGATATCTTCGTATGGCAACATTCGGATATGGTGGGGATTGATCCGAATATCATATGTTACCGCCTCAATATAGATACAACGAGGAAGCCTGTGCAGAAAAAAAGAAGAGCCATGAATCCAGAATGTTACGTCGCATTGAAAGAAGAGGTAGAGAAGCTACTCGAGATTGGATTTATTAGGGAATCTTTCTATCCAAACTGGCTTGCAAACCCAGTTTTAGTAAAGAAACCCAATGGGAAGTGGAGAACTTGTATCGATTTCATTGACCTCAACAAGGCGTGCCCGAAGGACAGTTTTCCCCTTCCGAGAGTCGACCAAGTCGTAGATGCGACGTCGGGACATGAACTGTTAAGTTTTATGGACGCATATTCTGGATATAATCAAATCCTCATGTACGAGCCTGATGAGAAGCATACTTCATTCATCACTGACCGAAAGTTGTATTATTACAAGAAGATGCCTTTTGGACTCATCAATGCGGGAGCGACTTATCAGCGTCTTGTCAATATGATGTTTGCAAAGCAAATTGGTAAGACAATGGAAGTATATGTTGATGACATGCTGGTAAAATTGAAGGGAGCTGAAGATCACATCAAGCATCTTGATAAGATGTTCAACATTCTTCGAAAGTATCAGATGAGGCTAAACCCCCAGAAGTGCGCATTCGGGGTAGGATCAGGAAAATTCCTAGGGTTCATGGTCAACTAGCGAGGAATCAAAACTAATTCCCAGAAGATACAAGCACTAATTGATATGCAATCCACCCCACAAACCCAAAGATATTCAAAGCCTAGCGGGAAGAGTGGCTGCATTAAGTCGATTTGTATCCAAGTCAACAGATAAGTGCTAACCATTCTTCGAAGTACTAAAGGGTTCGAAGAGGTTCGAGTGGACGGAAGAATGCGAGCAGACATTTTGAGAATTGAAAGCACACTTAGATTCTCCTCCACTCTTGTCAAAGCCAAACCCAGGGAAAGAATTGTATTTATACCTCGTTGTTTCCAAATATACAACATGTGTTGCGTTAATTTAAGAAGAAGAAAAGATACAATGACCGGAATATTACATAAGTAAAAGATTGCTCGATGCCGAAGCAAGATATCCAGAGATGGAGAAGTTGGCATTAGCACTCATCGTCGCATCCAAGAAGCTTCGATCTTATTTTCATACGCACTCCATCAAAGTTTTCATGAATTTTCTGCTAAAGCAGGTTTTGCAAAAACCTAGAGCTTCAGAACGACTACTTAAGTGGGCCTGATGTTTCTTATGCTTTCCTTGATGTTTCTCCTTGTAGTTGGACCATCATCGTGCGAGGTATCATATATTTTGTTACGAGCTTTATTGAGTTATTATAATTAGTCTTCGCATCATATTGGTTACCACACACCACGCCTACTCCTTGTTCAGTTAGGAATTTCATAGCGAGATGATAGATCGAAGTTACTGCTCGAAGTTCCCTCAGTGTCGGCCTTCCTAGTATAGCATTAAATACAGAGGGGCAATCCACAACTAAGAATTAGGTCATTATCGTCAAAATCCTAGGATAGGTTCTAATGTTGACCATTAACTCAATCATGCCCCTGGGCATTATGCTGTTACCAGTTAATACGTAGAGTGGGGTGACAGCGGGCATTCACTCAACTCCATCTTTTTGAAGGCGTCATAGTACAGGATATCGACAGTGCTGCCATTATCGACCAATACTCGCCATAGCTGCGTGCCTCCACAGTTGATCTTTATGACCAACGCATCTTGTGCGGGTAATAGACCTCCCTGACATCCTGCTCTGTGAAGGTAATATCCATATCCGGTACCCGTTGAAGCTTTCGTAGTCGCTGCTTGAGATGCATGACATTAGTTAATGGTTGCTGTCGTGCTTCTCGTGCATACCTATCTTATGCTCTTTTCAAATCTCTACCAATGTGTGGGCCTCCAAAAATAATTCGCACCTCGCGTTGAATTTCTAGAGGTCACTGTCGGTCTTCTTCTCGCATTTCATTGTTCAGTTTAGTATATTGCCGCAGCCACTCTTCTTTAATTAATCTTTTGACTTCATCTTTCTAAACAAAGCAGTAATTGGTATCGTGTCCAATGTCATTGTGATACCAGCAGAACTTATTGGGGTCGCGCCTCGCTCTATCTCTTTTCATCAGTTCTGATTGATGATACCTCTCTTGCTAGTTTGTGACCGCATAAATATGATATATGGGTGCATTCAGTTTAGTATAGTTGTTGAACCTCATTGGAGCTTTGGGAACCTCCTGCTTTTTCTGTTGGGGTTGCTTTTCAGTTGTTTGTTCATTACTCCTTTTATTCGACCTTTTATTATTATTGTTGTTTGTGGTTGCATCTTTAGTAGCATCTTTCATTCCTTCCTTTTTACCTTACAAAGATTTTCGCGTGAAGATTCTACCCTTAGATGCCGACCAACTCTACGATAGAAGTCTTCAAGGATTTTGCATTCTCGCTCAAGTAAATCTTCCCAGAGTTTAGTTTCTAGTCGCACCCCAGCCATTATTAGAGTTAAAACTCCTCCTTCAGGTAGGTTGTTGTCCTTTGCCAATTCTGAGGTAAAACGATTTAGGTAAGATCGTAGAGTTTCCTCCGAACTTTGCCGAATAGCAAATTGACTGACCAGTGGAACAGTGAAATTCTTCGCAGCCTGGAATTGCCTCAAGAATGCAGTCTGGAGTTGTTACCAGGACAAGATTGAGCCGGACTTGAGTCCTCGGAACTACTTCTTCACTGCTCCCGTGAGAGTTACAGTAAAACATCTACAACGTGCGAGATCTTCGACACGATATAGTACCATCAGGTCGTTGAAGTGATCCATATGATCATGCGAATCATTTTTCCCATCAAAAGTATTTATGGTGGGAAGTTTGAATCCGACAGGTAAAGCAGCAGCTCGAACCTCCTCGCTGAATGAGGATTGATGATACCCATCAGCGAGCTCATCGTCCCAGCCGGCAAGTGCATCTAATGCGATCCTCAAATTGTGAACATCGACGTTCAGAGGGAGAGGGAGAATATTATCTTTTGCTGGTGGTAGGGGTGGCCCTTGGTTGTTATCGCGATTTAAGATAGATTAATCAGGCAGGGTCTGTTGCGGCCTCTTTGTGGAGTTTCCATTGAAATAGTGCGACGAGATCGACTTCAGTCGTTGAGATGCGATGTGGATCGTTTTTGACTTCGTCGTTGTTCTAGATGTTGTCTCAGGTCAGTAAGATTCTATCGAGATTCCCTACTAATCCTTTCAAAGACACTCCTCGATTGTCAATTTTGCTCATTGTTTAGACCATCACGATTGATGGTCGCTCTCTAAGAAGGTTGGCGACGATTACGATTTGTAATTGAACTTTCAGTTCCAGATTCCAGGGGCAAGTCTGCGACCTTACCTTTTCCCTTGGAAGTGAGATCTCCATGACGCTCTTGCCGGGTTTTATACTGGTCACGGCTCCCTGTTTCTAGGATCTGAATTCCTTTCTCAGGTTGTTGAGTAGGACGTTCGTTCTGTGGTGGAGTTAGCATCTGTCCCTCAGCAAGTCATCGTAGAGAGTCATTAATCTGACTTGTAATTTGTTGAAGGTTCACCAGTGCTTCCTCCATGCGATCCTATCTCTCGACAATATTTTCTGGTGCGGTCACAGCAGGCTGATCCTGAGCAGAATCTACCTGTGCAGTAGCAATACTTTGGAGATGATTTTGGCTAGTTCCAGTGTTTCTGGTTGTCTAAAATCCTGCGTTCAAACAATTTGTGAAGATAACATATGCATTCACACTTTTTGACCAATAGCTGAAACGTATCATGAACTAAGACTTGGCCTATAATAGACTTCCAGCTAATTAGAAAATCACAAAGGCTGGAAAAGAAAATAGCGAAAAGAAAGAGCGCTTGCCTTCGGAAAAGAAACCTTCTTTTTATACAAAATAAACTCTGCCAGAACAATTGATGGTGTGACTGCAATCTTAGACATCTGATAAAAACCAATACTGAAGATATACAAATAGATTAAGCTCAGAGTGTCAAACACAATATTCCATTGGGAAACAAAACACCACAGTCTCACCTGTTGTACTTCAAGCTGACATTAGCAAGGCCAGTAGTTAAAGACATAACAAATCCAAGTGTAAATAGACCAAATGAATATGTTGATTTTGGAGGAGGTGCAAGTTGGATGAAAAGGGCATTTAGAACAGCTATTAATTTATTTGTGCGACCTGTCATGTCTTCTTAGTTGCTAATTTTCTCTTTTTGATATTGATTATCGTCTAGTTTTTAGACCGCACAACAGATGTCATTTTCGTGTGTATTGTTTAAACGCTGGCGTTTATATTGTTATTGTGACTCTTATGGGTCGTTAGCCTATTTTGTTTTGTTGTCGAAATCCTTGGCCATTAGAGTCGAGGTCTGGAAACAGGAAAAGCAGTTTTGATGACTATTGATAAAAGTTGTTACTGAAATTGGTTTTCTTCTCTCTTATCTCTCCTTCAAGAGTTTTACGATTGATCCCATTGCATCAACACCAAGTCATCAATAGCATAAAAAACATGTTCAAGCTTTTCAAGCCAATCTTTCAGTTGATGGTTCTCCACTTGCTTCTCCTCAGCATCAAGAAGCACCGCTTGGATTCTGGAAGCTGTGTTCTTTAACTTCCGAAGATCGTCGTGGACACCATAAACTAATCCGTTCTTTTTGAGAGTTGCAGAAATCAACGCAGAAGACAATTCCCCTACGACACCCTCAGCAAAGTTAAATAGAATGCCTGCACCCATTAGTAATTCGTAGTTGAGAGTGGAATTGAGAAAGCTGAAAACTCAATTATGTTGCTGGGCGGAGTAAAGAAGCTCCCTTCGCCAACATTTACAGGAATAAGAATCTCTTATTTCCTCGTTAACTAGTCGTAGTTTCACATCAAGTTTACTTAATTTCTGTGCATAAAACATATAAATTATAAAATATGTATTAGGCGTGGAGGTTGTTGGTTCAAACGTTCAAAATTCTAAAACTAGTTAATCAAGTTTTTAAAAAATTGAAATTTTAAATTTATAATTTTCATTTGAATGTTCTAATAGGATGTAATATTATTTCATTATTTGGTACGAATTGAAACAAATTTTGACAGAATTTGAACGAAGCTATGATCTAGACGACCATAACAAAATAATTTATTCAAGAATATGTACTCTGGAGGGATTATGATTTTCCTAATTAAATTGCCGGCACTAAGCATTCTTTACCTAAGCGTTCTTTACCTAAACGTATTAAGATGGTTAGCTAAGAGTTAACTATTTTCATTTTTTTACACTTAAAATTATTACTCTTGGAAAATAGATTTGAGTTTTCTATCTCGCCATCTTCAGGACACTCTTGGAGCTTCCGAGTGTAGAAAGTTTTTGCCAATTTCAGATTGGCTCTTTACATTTCTTTGGAATCGCTTAATTAATAGTCGTATCTCTTATCCTTTTCCTAGCCTTTGTTTAGTTCAACCCCCTTTCCTTTCCTTTCCTTTTCCTACCTTTTATACTTTCTCGGCCTAGTCTTTCCTCTTCACTATTTATTTCCCTACTATATAGCATCACCCCAACTCAGTCCCTTCCGAAATGACCTTGCATGTCCTAACCTTTTTAGTGTGGTTCTACTAGCAATATTACTTACATTTGCCGCTTCTTCTTTGGCTCGCTGATATGGATCCTAAAGAAATTGCCAAATTGTGTGAATGCCTAAATCTTGACGACCATGAAGGTCTTGTGGTAAGAATGAACCCAGAGATGTATAAAGATGGCAAAGAGAAGATGGAACTCTATTTGGTAGGAAGGGTCTTTGGAAATAAGTTCGTTAACCGGGAGGGTCTGAATGAAGTCGCAAAACAAGTGTGGCACACTACCCATAAGTTAAAAGTTGAAACAATGGGTGCAAAGCAGATCGTCAAAGAGTGTTGTCGGGAGGTCCATGGACATTCGGCAACCAATTAATTTCCCTTCTTAAACCATAAGGTATTGGTCTAGCATCATCAATGGACTTCACAAAAGTTCCTTTCTGGGTGCAATTTCATAATGTCCCAATTGCTTGTAAAAGTGACCGATGCGCACGACTTTGGGGGGAACTAATTGGGTCAGTGGAGGATGTAGATATAGATGGACCAACGATGCATGCAAGAATCATTATTGATGTTACCAAACCTTTATGCAGAGGGCTACGAGTCTTCACCAACGAGGTTGCAGGGCCCGTCTCCATTCTAGTACAGTATAAGTACCTACCAGAATTTTGTTTTCGATCGGTATTATAGGACACAAGCCAAAGGAATGTCCAGAGGAGGAAACTTTAGATACAAACGACTGTTCAATTAAACATCAATTTGGAGATTGGTTGAAAGCTATGAATATTAAACAACGGAGACGAGAATGGGGGGAACGAAAAAAAGGCCATCAATGGTCGGACTATAGTAACTCGCCTATGAGATCAAGTGACAATAGAGGAGGGAAAAAAAATGGAGGTTTATATCAGATAAGGGCCACATTGAATTTAGACAATGAAATAGATTGGAGGGCCACGGTAGAGACTCGTAAACGGTGGGACTACAGCACTAATAACTCCTTAGGTGGCTTTACCGATGGTGAAGACGCAATAGGCACCAACAAGAGAAACGTTGGAGGTGATTAACGTGCACAACAAGATACCGACAATGGAAAAGCAAAGGCAAGTGGGAATACGACCAGTGATAGTGGAGAGTTACCGGTTCCTTCTCTTAGATAGGTTGGCATTTTGATTTTTAATTCAAAAGAGATAATGGCAACTGCTCAAGACCCTATGCAGATAGTCCAAGAAAAGCCGTCAGTTTTGAATGAAGAGTCTGAGAGAAATTCCAATTGCCATGCCATTAAGTGCGTGGCGAACCCATTACAATTTCTAAATGATGATGTTAGAAACAATATAATAATGGGTCCAAAAAAGACGTACATGGAAAAGAAAAATCCATGCCAACCTACCAAAAGCAAACCCATCAAAAGCAAAGACAACCAAAAGTGGTGAAGTCCCTCCGTTACTTGTTACTAATAGCCTTTTCATTAAAAATCTGATGCTTTCATCTATAATATTTAATAAACTACACGACTCTCTACTACGCCAAAACAAGGAATATTCCTCACCGAAGCTCTCTACTGGCGGTGCTAAACGACGACTGATTAATAATGATGGTGAGTTCCCTTCTTGTAATACTTCTAAAAAGAGTAGAATTGATAATGTTGAGGAGGAAACTAATAAAAATATGGATTCGGCGAGTCCTGGTGCCAGGACCGCCGATCAACATGAATATACTATGCTGGAATGTACAGGGACTATGGAGTCCCTGTACATTACAAACCTTACAGGATTTGGTCCGTAAGTTTACCCTGAATTTAGTTTTCTTATCAGAAACTAAATTAACTGGTGGATTGGCAACAAGGGTGAAATTCTCTGTAGGATTTTCTCATAGTTTTGTGGTGAACTATGAAGGTTGAAGTGGGGGTTTAATGCTTTTTTGGAATGATGACTGGCAAGTTACTATTAACTCCTCCAAAGGTCATATTAATTCTTCTATTTAGTCAATGGATGGTAAATGGTAGTGGTTTACTGGCTTCTACAGTAATCAAAACCTTACCATTTTTCTCATATTTACTTTGACACCTAAAGCATTTGAATTCGTTACCATGGCTTTGTGGTGGTGACTTTAATGAAATTCTATGCTCATCGCAGAAGAGTGAAGGCAATGATAGAGTTGCTCTTACTATGACTAATTTTCGTAGTGCTGTATTGTACTGTGGCTAGTCTGATTTGGGATGTTCAAGTTCACCATTCACCTGGATGAATAAATGCCTTAACAATGATTTTATTCAGGAAAGACTTGATCGGTATATGTGTTTTGATAATTGGCATAAACTCTATAACGCATCGATTGTTGAGCATAGGAATTTTATTTCATCGGATCATTGTCCTTCGATTTTATGGTTGAATAAGGGCCCCGATAATCAAGACGACTTAAGTAATTGGGATTTTAAATTTGAATCTTACTGGCTTCAGGACGATGGGCGCAGAGCGGTGGTAGAGAAGGCTTGGAACGAAGATGTTTTTTCTAATGATGCTCTTTCTAATTTTCAGTGCAAGATTGAAAGATGTGCAGTGAATCTCTGACTTTGGAGCTCTCAAACCTTTAGCTCGTTAAAGAGATCTATAAAAAATTTAAAAAAGATCTCTTGTCTATACATGTGCGTCGATATGGGTGGCAAAATGAAAGAAATCCGGGCCCTTCAAAATAAACTTGAAGACCTATTGTGTAACGAAGAACATTATTGGAGACAGAGATCTCGTGTAGAATGGCTAAAATATGGCAACCGAAACACAGGGTACTTCTACCAGAAAGCGACCAATCGTATAAGGAAGAACAATATTAAGAGACTCAAGGATAATTCAAGCGTCTGGAAGGAAGCGAAGGCAGACTTAGTCAAAATTGTGGAAGATTATTTTGGTACTATTTTTTAGTCATCTCAACCAAGTATGGAGGAGTCATAAAAGGTTGTCAATGCAGTAACCAAAACTATATCTCCAGCAATGGCTGAATACCTTAACTCCCCCATTACTTCAGAAGATATCAAAACAACTCTCTTTCAAATATGGGGACCAAGGCACCAGGACCTGATGGATTTCATGCTACTTTCTACCAGAAGCATTGGAACATAGTTGGTGGAAGTATTGCAGAGTTTTTTTGAGTGTGCTCAATAAAAGATCATCACGTAAAGCTCTCAACTCCATTCATATTGTCTTTATTCCCAAGAAGAAAGATCCGGAGAAAGTGGCAGATTTTAGACCGATAATCCTCTGTAATGTCATCTACAAGATTATTACTAAGGTTTTAGCAAATAAAATGAACACGGTGCTACCCTCACTTATTTCTGAGAAGTAGAGTGCATTTGTTCCAAGAAGGCTAATTTCAAATAATGTAATAATCGCCTTTGAGTCCTTGCATTCCATATATCATTGATCAAATGGTAATAAAGGTTTCATGGCCTTGAAGCTTGACATAAGTAAAGCTTACGATAGAGTAGAGTGGGGCTTCTTACGGTCTCTTATGATGCATATGGGCTTTGGCAATAAGTGGCTGCATCGCGTTGTGGATTGTGATTCTACATCCTTCTTTTCTGTGGTTCTAAATGGCAAAGCTGAAGTTCATACCATACCTTCTAGAGGTCTTCGTCAAGGATGCTCACTATCCCCTTACATTTTCCTATTATGCGTAGAGGCATTCTCATCTTTGATTTATTAAGCTGAAACTGATAGCAATCTCTTGGGGTTTCGATGTACAAAAGACAGTCCTCAAATAAACCACTTATTCTTTGCAGATGACAGTTTGGTGCTTACTCGTGCTATCACTTAGGATGTAGAAACTCTCCACACAATTCTCTCATGGTATGAGAGAGTCTTGGGTAAGAAAACCAACTTGGAGAAATCTGCAATTACCCTCAGTCCAAATACTGACTTTTCTACTACCCAAGCTATTTTACAAATTTTGGTTCTCACTTCGGTACTTCGGTACAATCGCATGATCGGTATCTTGGTATTCTATCGGTGGTCGGTAAGAATAAGCGCAAAACTTTTGAACATATTCTTGAGTGTGTTCGAAAGAGGATTCAAAGCTAAAAGAGGGGGCTCTTCTCTTCAAGAGGTAGGGAAATTCTTATCAAGGTGGTTTTGCAATCTTTCCTCATTTACGTTATGAGCATATTTAAACTTCCTAATGGCCTCTGCAAGGAGATTCGATTAATATTCTTAAACTTTTGGTGGGATACAAATTATGGAAAAAGAAGGGTACCTTGGATAAAGTGGGATACAATATGCAAACCAAAGTCATTTGGTGGTCTCAGTTTTCGAGATATTGGCCTCTTTAACCAATCATTAGTTAAAGCAGTCCTTAGTAGCATGTGTATTACAAGGGAAATATTTTTTCTCTACCCACCTTCTAGATGTGCAAGATAAAAATAGCAGCTCATGGTTATGGAAGAGTATGTTATGGGGGAGAGATCTTCTTGTCAAGGGTCTTCGCTAGAGAGTAGGTAATAGACTTTCAATTTGGATTTTTCATGATCAGTGGTTCCAAAGCCGAGCTCCTTCAAACCCATTACTCCTGTTTTTAATGATGAGTTGCGTGTTTCTAATCTTATTGATAGCCCAGGTACATAGAATTATGCATTTATTAAATATCTTTTTTCTACTAGTGGATTGGAATGTTATATTAGCCATTCTGCTGAGTATTGGGCCTACTCCAGATTCTCTAGTTTGGCACTTTGATAAATCTGGGGAATACTCAATTAAATCAAGCTACTGTATTGCTCTCAATAATCACTTTACCTCAACCTCTACAGATATCGAGCTCCAGAGGTGATGGAAACGACTTTGATCTTGTAATATTCCTCCCAAAGTGAAGATCCTTGCTTGGAGATTATTCTATAATGGCCTTCCGGTTTCTTCCAATCTACCGAAGAGAAAGATTCGTGTAAAACAATTTTGTTGTTGTTGTAATTCAGAGCCTGAGAATATTACCTATTTTTTCTTTTTCTACGACCAATTGTTGAGTC
The DNA here is from genome assembly GCA_002914805.1 of Parasponia andersonii. NCBI lineage: Eukaryota > Viridiplantae > Streptophyta > Magnoliopsida > Rosales > Cannabaceae > Trema > Trema andersonii. The sequence goes on from JXTB01000399.1 coordinate 180,128, forward strand.
TATGGACTGCTTTACAATGCTGGAATTTGCTCAACTCAAACCAGTTTGCATCTATCGCTAGTATCCTCTTTGCCTTATCTCATGCCCTTCCTAAGAATCTCTTGGAGCTAGTTTATGTCATTTTATGGTCCATCTGGTATCGCTGCAACAAGTTGTTCAATGGTAATGTGATCAATATACTAAAGCTTGTAAGTCGGGCTTAGTCTTATTTGATAGAGTTCTAGACCAACAATCTTCGAACTGAAATGGAATATAGTACTCACTCTGCTCCATCAGCTATTAATTGGTGTCGACCAGATGTGGGAAGCTTAAAACTCTATGTCAATATAGCTGTTTTTGAGGAACATGATATCATTGGTATTTGTGGGACAATTAGAGACCACGACGATGTTGTACTGGTCTACTGGGTACTACAGCTCATTAGTAGCTTTGATGTCCTCACTAGTAAACTGTTAGTAATTCATGAAGAGATCCGGTTGGCTATTGAGTTTGGCTGCCCTTTGGATGAGATTGAATCTGATTCATTGCTTACTATTAATGCTATCAATAAGCCCCAACCTTGTTCTGCTGTAGCGTCAATTGTTAAAGATATTAATTTCTTCATTACTTCTGTTGGTTATGATTTTTGTCGCCATGTCTCTAGAATAGGGAATATGATGGCCCATGAACTAGCTTCTTTTGCAATTCGTACTCAAGTAGATAAAGTACGGAGTGATTCGTGTCTATACATTATTTCCAAAGTTGAAATTATAGACCTTCAGCAGTAAGAACATTTCCATTTTTTTTTAAAAAAAGAGTTAACTATATTCCAAAATCGACCATGAAAGTTTCGAAATATTTTATAGTATTACGTAGTTTTTATTTCGACAGTGATATATTAATATAGCTAACTAACTCTTATAATTTTATTAATAAAATAAAAATTATGCACAAACCCTTTTGGTCGAAAATTAAGTTAACCAAAATTTAAGCATCTAATATATAAATGGGCCCATATTCCAATCAAAATAAGAGAAAAATATTCAGTATAATGAAACAATTTCTTTACCAAATAAAGGTAAAAATTAAAAAAAAAAACATTTTACATAGATACTCTTAAATGAAATTCAAGAAATCGATTCATAAATTTAAAAATAAAAAAAACATTCAAAGATCTTTGAGTATGGTTATCCCTATCAATAATTTTGGACAAAAACTCTATAAAGGATATTTAGAGTTTTTCAGTAGTTTGTTTCGATTTTTTATTATTTGAATTGAAACTTTTGATTAATTCACCAAAAAGTTTCTATAAATCACGATATGCTATAGTAATTGACTATTCATATTTGAATAATAAATGATACAAATTTGAATAATAATTGCACTAATAAAATAAAAAAGACTAATAAAAATCAAAACAGTCATATATCTAGTCTTGGATGAACTAAAAGTATTATAGACCTAGATCTGGCTCTATAACATATATAACTATATTCAAGAAGGGAAAAAAAAAAAGATAAACCTCTTCATTCACAAATGGATATTATTTGAAATAAAAACATTGATAAAAAAAAAAGAAAAAAAAATACACACACAAAAAAAAATACACACACACCAGATATAAGAGAGAGGAAGGAGATTATCACAAAAATTAGAAGGAAAAAAATGGACCCAACATGGTTATTATTATTATTATTATTATTATTATTATTGTTATTATAATTAAAAATGTAGTGATGATATCATCTCTAATATATACCTTATATTTGAAAATATCCTCATTTCAATATTTCTGGGGAAATAAAAATATATTGCAGTAACAATTACTAATATAATGGTAAGACCTCAAGTCTTACATTGAGTATATTATAGTTATTTAAGAATGAGTCATTTTGGATAAAACTCAATGGTATTATATTTAATATTATATTAGACTATATGGTATTACATTAATATTAAATTCGACCTAGTTATTACCTATGTGGGCCTTTTTTTCCTTCTCAAAGGTTAAATAATTTATTCATAAGATAAAAGCTTAGTAGCCACATAACGGGATACCTCCCAAAGAGAAAAGGATCCAGAGAGGTTAAGTCTAAAAGACCAGCTAGCCAAGGCATGGGCTGACTTGTTGCACTCTCTCGGAGCCAAACAAAGTCCACAGAACATAGAGACAAAAGTTCAAAAATAGAAAGACATTTGTGCATCAGTCGCCAACTATGAACTCGATGTTTCTTCACCGCCATCATCCATTCTAGACAATAAGAAAATAAAGCACTCTCATTCCAATTTAGGTGTTTATAGAATTTGATTGCTAGCTCTATAGCACTTTCTGCCTCCAAAGAAAATGATGCATCAAATGCATATGTCTGCGAAGTCAGAATCTGGTTTTCACCTCCCCAAGCTACTACTATTGCATAGGAATAGTAATCTGCGAAGTCAGAATCTGGTTTTCACCTCCCCAAGCTACTACTATTGCATAGGAATAGTAATGGAACGGATCATAGACGGTTTTCTAATTACCATCCTTATCCACGAAGCCCAATCGTAATACTATATCAGCCTTATTAACCATTCTTTTATATGTAGAGATGGTGTGGGAATTAACCGATGGATAATAGGAAAAACTATACCCATTATCTATTAATAATGAAAAAATAAGGGAAAAAAAAGATGGAAATACAATTTTTTTTTTAATAATTGACAAAATATTGAACACAACAATATACTAAATAATCTTCAAACTCTTAAATTCAAATATATAAGTATATAATACTCTCCAAACTCACTATTTTACCAAAGATATATGAAAATAAGTAGTGTTGAAGTAAAAACATATCTATGTGCATGATAATCTTTTAATGTGAAAATATATATTGAGATAGGTACGTTGCGAATTATACTAACATTATCCCCACACTATACCCGCATATTGATGGTGCGATTATTCCTCGTTCCAGTCATTTTTTTTATTTGAGCAGCTTTTCCCTCTCTGATTGGATCAGATAATTACGAATACTCATAATCATGAGTTGTATTGACATCTCTATTACTGTGGTACCTCTTCTATTATGCAAGGCTGCATACACGTAAATTCTGACTTAACAGGGCCTCGTAGTTGGCCTCTACAAAGAGACACCATCAACAATCTCAGCTTAAGTGACATCTTTGTTCACCGGATTTCTGACACTTGCAGACTCTGGCACTGTAAGATTTACCTATAGTAGAGTCTCCTTAGGATCAACATTGCCACCATTGTAATAAAAGCCCGATTTGGGATAATTTTTACTTTTTAAAGTAAAAGCTCAAGAAAATTTTCCTGAAAAAGCTAATAGATCGATGTTTCATTAAAAAGGTCTTTTAATTATGAAAAAAAAAAAAAATCTTCCTCTAATTCATCCAAATACAGTGTCAAAAGAATTTTGGATCCATACCAAATACGCCCAAACATGGTTTATGGTATTCCACACTTTAACGCATAAGACGGTGGCAAATAGAGTAAACTTCTTCCTAGTTTCTTTATCACCATGTAGCAGATGTTGGGTCTGCAGGATCCATTTCACTAAGTTCTATTCCCGTCACACATGGTAACAAGTCAGAGTGCACTTGCCATTTGCTTGAGAACGAGATAAGTCTTGCAAAATGTCATTAAAGAAAAAGATGAATGATGAACCTTGGGAGATTGCTATAAGCCGTAATTGAGATAAATGGGGACCTGATTTATAAAAGTTTTATGTGGGTTCTAGAATGTAAACCTCCTAACGAAGACGCTTAAGTTTTAACCAAGATAGTTTGTAGTGCCTAAAGTCTCATAATGATCGTACGTTGGGAAGACAATAGGATTTGTGAGGCTGTAAATCCAACATTGACGTGAGAACATATTTTTAATCCTCGAAAAATAACAAAATAATTCTTTGGTTCTGACAATATTCCTAATAATGTCCAGACTTGGTTAACATTGACCAAACTATGTTTTTACCTTGGTGAAACCATGGGTCAAAATTAAAGTAACAGTTTAATTCATGGTCAAAAAGTGAAACATTTAAAAATTCAATTGAAAAATTGATGTAAAAACAAAGTTCAAAGCTCCTTCAAAAAAAAAAAAAAACCCAAATTTCCTGGCCAGACACTGTGCTTTGTAAGAAGTTTGGTGTTTTTGTTGTTTAATCTTTTGGGTAACTAATCATTTTTTGTTCTTCTAAGGAAACGTGGAAAACTGGCATTTTCGGTATTTAATTTCCATTTTAAAAATAAATTCCATAGTTTATAGTTTGAATGATTTGTAAAAGAGACTACATTCTCTTTTATTTCAAAAAAATATAATTCCGGTCATATCGTCGTTTTTTTTCCCCTTTTTTCCCCTGTTTTGGCATAAGTAATAAAGTTTTGTATTATCCAAAGGAAAACTGGCATTTTCCGTATTTCAGAAACAAATTCTGCCAATAGGATACAGTTTGTATGATTTGTAAAAGAGAGAACATTATTTTTGACGTAAAATATAATTCCGGTCATATCGTCTTATTCCTTTCTTTAGACAATAGTTCTCGTATCGTCGTATAGTCAACGATGGCAGATTGGCAGATACAACAGTCCTGAGTCTTCACTCTTCTTTTTTCTTCCTCTTTCATTTTTTTTTTTTTTTCCAGTCAAAATATTAATGTAACGGCCTGCATGATTCTCAAGATCTGGCGCCTAAATACGTGCATGTGATTTGCTGGAGCAGTTTGACTGTTGAGTTTCACTCTTATCATCCCAATTCGCGGGAACACTCTGACTTTCACACTCCTAAAAAAAAATCAATATCACTAAAAAACAAATAATTTTATCTAATATTATATACATAATAAGTGATGTATTTCCAGGGTTCTAACCATTAGAAGCTCAATTCCAAAGCTTTCCCATCTTTTGTTTTGATCATCGAACAATGGCTAGATGGTTCACTCAAATCCCTTTGCTTCTTCTTCTTCTTCTTCTTCTTCTTCTTCACTTGGCTGAGTACTTGGGAGTTGGAGAAGCAAGAACCAGGTGCATACAATCCGATAGAGAGGCACTCCTCCATTTCAAACGAAGTCTTCGCCATGATCTCGAGAATCAGAATCTTCTTTCTTCTTTGGGAGACGGAGAAGCAAAAGCAGAGTGCTGTCATTGGGACGGAATCCGGTGTTCCGATACATCGGGCCGTGTCGTCATGCTCGATCTTTCTCCTTGGACATCGTACGACGTCATAGGTTCATGGTCTCTGAGAGGTAACATCAGTTCTTCCTTGCTTGGATTGCGGTATTTGAATTATTTGGATCTGAGTTTTATGGATTTGAGCGAAGCTAATGACTGGATTCAATTACTTTATCAGCTTCCTTACCTGAAAAACTTGTTGTTGCCTGACTGTAATCTTCCGGGGTTCAATTCGGCGTCTCTTTCGGTTCTGGATCTTTCCGGAAACAATCTTTCTTCGGTTTCTGTTTATCCATGGCTGTTCAAATACAATCATAGTTTAGCTTATCTAAACCTATCTTCTAACAAGTTAGGAGTTTCTACGGAAACTCTAGAAGATTTCGGAGAAATGAGTGCTCTCGAGTCCCTTCGTCTCAGGAATAATCGGTTCTGAGGTTCAATTCCTGAGGCATTTGGGAATATGCCTCTTGTGTACCTTGATCTGTGGTATAATATGATTGAAGGCGAAATTCCAAAATCATTATGGAGTATCTGTTCATTACAAACATTAGATTTGTCTAAAAACAATCATAGTGGCGAACTTCCCGATTTCGTTCAATCTTCGTCTGTCTGCGCAAATTATTCTCTGGAATATTTAGATATAAGTTCAAGCAAAGTCAGAGGATCATTGCCTAATCTCGCATTGTTTCCATCTTTGACTAATTTATTGCTTTTCTCTGATCAGTTGGATGGAACTGTATCTGAAAGTATTGGGCAATTGTCACAGTTGAGGAATTTGAATATTTCCGGGAATTCTTTGAAGGGTGTAATTTCTGAGGCCCATTTCTTATAACTTTCCAAGTTATTTATCTTGGATTTATCCTTTAACCCGGATTTGGTTATTAATATCTGTTCTGATTGGGTTTACTCCTTTCGAATTAAATCGGATAAGACTTAGTTCTTGCAAATTGGGTCCTCAGTTCGCTCAATGGCTTAAAACTCTAAGGAAGAAACCGTTCCAACTTGACATGTCCAATTCCGGAATTTCGAATTCCAGTCCAGATTGATTTTGGGATCTCTGTTTGGTATGTGTTAGTATGAATCTCGCTAATAACAACTTAAGCGGAACGATTCCAAATTCTTCGACAAGATTTATGGATTACCCTGAGATAGATTTGAGTTCAAACGATTTAGAAGGTTCGATGCCTCCTTTCTTATTCGAAGTGGCTGCAGTAGACGTTTCAAAAAATAGATTCTCGAACCTAGATATTCTATGTCATGTCAACAATGGTTCTCACTTGAGCATTCTTGACTTGTCACACAATGAATTGGTGGGAGAGCTACCTGACTGTTGGTTAATTTTCGAGAACTTGGAGATTCTTGTTTTGGCGAATAATAAGCTATCGGGGAAAATTCCTACATCCATTGGCTCCTTAACTAAGCTTACAACATTGCATTTAAGCAATAACAGTTTGAGCGCAGAATTGCCGGCATCCTTGAAGAACTGCAAAGATTTGGTGGTTTTTGATGTGGAAGACTGTAAATTATCCGGACCAATACCAGCATGGATAGGGCAAAGACCATCAAACCTTTTGATTCTAAGCCTAAATCCAATCACTTCTACGGGAGCATACCCTCGCAACTAAGTCATCTGATACATCTCCAGCCGCTGGACCTGTCTCAAAACAGCCTTATTGGCAGTATACCAAAACGTATACCAAAACGTCTTCGTAACTTTAGTGCAATGAGAAAAGGTGAGAGCTTAGAAACAGATATAGAGCTCTTTTATAAGTGCTATGATCAATCCAGTTTAGTGGAGATGTATATAGCGCCTGCAATGAAGTAGGTTGGCTGCACCATTTACCTAGAATCTCAATTCTAGGTTCGAGTTATATTGAAAATAAACGTGAAAGGTTATTATCCTTAATCGGGTTTGGCGAAGATTGGATAGTAATAGATTTTCCTTTAATTCGTAATAAGTAGAAATCATTAGTTAAAATTTATTTTAAATATATATATATATAGCTCCGGCAGGATCTCACGGTGACAAATTGCTATTAGTATAGAAAGGAATATTGTCCGAGTTCAATTAAACTCTAGGACTAATAAAGAGCATTGACTTGTCAAGCCATATATAAGCTAGAGGGTGAAATTCCAAGAGAAATTACTGAACTTGTTGGGTTGGTTTCGTTAAATTTATCAAGAAACAATTTAGGTGGACAACTCCCTTCAAAGAAGATTGGAGATTGATATATTCGGATTCTCTTGATTCATCAAATAATCACTTTTTGGGTGAAATTCCTTCAATCCTCTTGCAAGTGGATCGTCTTGGTGTATTGGACTGGTCAAACAATAATCTATCTAGTAAAATTCCAAGTACTCCAGCTTCAAAGCTTTAATACCAGTTCTTGTACGGGGAATCTTGGTCTTTGTTGTGCTCCATTCCCAAAACTAACTAGTTCAATCGAAACTGAAGTTGTTGGTGTCATGCCCCACTCACGAGGTGAGGACTGCGCCGTATATCTATAGAATAAAACTTTATAAACATATAAAATATTTATCTATAAACTATAAAAAAAAAAAAGAATAAAATAAAACTTTATAAATATATAAAATATTTATCTATAAACTATAAAAATAAAGAAGTGTTAAACTTTAATAATTATCTCTATATCATGTAAAACTCAATAATCTTATAAAATCTCTAAATTTTAAAAATGAACAATATAAAATATTTACTTTAATCTAATAAATTCATAACGATCAATCTTTCTACTCTTTACACTTTTTCAATCAAAATAAATAAATTCCTTTCTTTGAATAATACATTTCAATTATTACAAAACAAGTTCTCCTTTGGCAATCCTTTTACCGATGATCCTCAAAATATGCAAAGAAAAAATTAAATGGTGATTTTGACACCTCATTAAGTAACTAATAACTTCTGCTAGTATGATCAAGAATATGCAATTTGAAACATTTAGTTAGTATTTCGCGAAATAATTATAACTTCAAAATCAATACTTTTAAAGATAAACAAATGAAACCAAATTAATTTAACAAAATAGATTGTTTCTAAACCCACAATTTCAAACTCGATCAATAATCAATAATATTTTCAAATACTACTCTATAGTTTTTGATGACTATGGCTACACTTAACCATTGTAACTAAATCCGAATATGCTACAAATAACTTGTTTAGCTAGGTTTGAATCTACTATAAATTGCTAGAAATTCCAAAAAAGGATTTTACAAAAAATAATTTCCATAATTTTGTAAATAAATCAAGAACGCAACAGAATTAATATTTTAAAATTTTTCCTGAAATTTTACAAAACAAAACATAAGATTGTTATCTAACATAAATCAATTAATAAATATTGGTTTAAATAAAACTTGGAAATACTTTACAGCCATTGAAAGTTCTTGTCTATTCTCCGAAGCTCGATGAATGATCTAGTGTGTGAGCACCTTTGTAATTCCCAACAAGAGATGAACAGAACGATCCGGAAGACGTTCTTCCTTCTTCCTGACTACAAGTCTACGACCATGGGTATCTCTTCCTTAGTGACCATGAATGAGCTCGGGATTTCTCTCGTGGAGGTTCGATTCTCTCACACTCTCTGTTTGCCCTCTGTTTCACATTAAGTACAATTATGGTACTTGTAGTGGGCGTGTGGCTACTGTACAGAGGCTTAGAAGAACCTTTCTCTTAAGTATTAGAGAAGTGTAAACCTTATTGAGCTTAACTGATAATTCAATTAGTATTAGGCTATGAATGAGCTAGACATGGGACCTTATAGACTTAAGTAGTCTAAACTCTAATTGGCCAATTACTCATAGTTATAATTAACTCTTAATTATGATAAGTCTTTGTCTATTAAAATTGGAGCACTCCACCATATAGCCAATATTGCATTCTTAAACTAAATATCATATATTATATGTGAAGCTAATTAACACTTTAATTAAATGAATCCATTATATATATATACTATACTTGTAGATATACCTCTGATGTAATGTCGTATTAGTGAGGTAAAATTATCGTATTAGTGAAAGATTAAGGTAATCTAGCAATAGTGTTAGATTAGTAAAAGATAAAATAAAATTCCTACATCCATTGGCTCCTTAACTGAGCTTACAACATTGCATTTAAGCAATAACAGTTTGAGCGCAAAATTGCCGGCATCCTTGAAGAATTGCAAAGATTTGATGGTTTTTGATGTGGAAGACAATAAATTATCCGGACCAATACCAGCATGGCTAGGGCAAAAACCATCAAACCTTTTGATTCTTAGCCTAAGCTCCAATCACTTCTACGGGACCATACCCTCGCAACTATGCCATCTGATACATCTCCAGCTGCTGGACCTGTCTCAAAACAGCCATATTGGCAGTATACCAAAATATCTTGGTAACTTTAGTGCAATGAAAAAAAGGTGAGAGCATAGAAACAGATATAGAGCTCTTTTATAATCGCTATGAATCTAGTTCAGCGGAGATGTATATAGCTCCTGCAGGATCCTACGGTGACAAACTGCTATTAGTATGGAAAGGAATATTATCCGAGTTCAATAAAACTCTAGGACTAGTAAACAGCATTGACTTGTCAAGCACAAGCTGGAGGATGAAATTCCAAGAGAAATTACTGAAGTTGTTGGATTGGTTTCGTTAAATTTATCAAGACACAAATTAAGTGGAGAACTCCCTTCAGACATTGGAGACTTGAAATCCTTAGATTCTCTTGATTTATCGAACAATCACTTTTCGGGTGAAATTCCTTCAAGCGTCTCTGAAGTGGATCGTCTTAGTCTACTGGACTTGTCAAACAATAATCTATCTGGTAAAATTCCAAGTAAGTACTCAACTTCAAAGCTTTAATGCCAGTTCATATATGGGAAATCTTGGTCTTTGTGGAGCTCCACTCCCAAAACTCTGTGTAAAATCTAATAAGATTTAAGGGTAAATTGAACATTTTAAGAGTAATAACAAAATTGTAAATATTGAATTTTTGATTAAAATAATAAAATATTTCCAATATTATAATATTTTGTAATAGTACTTAGTTTTTTTTTAAAAAAACCGTTCAAAAGTTCAAATTTCCAGCAAATAAGAGCTTGGGAAGAGAGAGAAGAAGGAGAAAATGCCGGATCTGCCGCCACCTCTAGCCGCCGTGCTGCCACTTGCCTCAGTTTGATGCATTAGCCTGTGTCAAAGGGCTTTCAAAGATGAATCTAACGCCACCGGTCTCGCCTCATTTCAACATCAGACGAAACCGTAGTGGCCCTGTAAAGATTCCGCCTCCGACGAGATTTTTCAATCACCGGAGTGCCGTCCAACCTCCATTTTCGACACCTTCAGCAAGTGGAGTCTCGTCTCACTGTCACCAATCAACTCCAAGCGATTACTTATTAAAATTCATCTCCGGTAAGTTTTGATCACTTTTACCGTTTTTACCAACTAAGTAAAAAAGTGATATTTTCGTAAATTTTTTATTAGATAATTATTTTACACGAGGTAAATATATGAGGTGAAAGATAGTTAAAAATCATGAATAATAACGTTTGGTAAAAGTTAAAATGATATCCACAAATATGGTAATTTTCTAATTAAACAAATGGTATTTTTCTAAGTTAGAACAGAAAGTGATATTTTTATAAAACTGAATAGTAATAGACTAGAGTTTGTTACTATGCAGAGATTAGAAAATTGTTACTTTCGAAATATAATTACAAAAATAACGTTTTAACAAATAGTTAGTGAAGTTGATATTGTCTTTTTCAATATTTTTGAAAATAATATTTTCTTAAATAATTATTTTATTGATATTTTCTGAAATATTTTAGAAAAGTTATATTATTGCAAAACAAAAGCAAAGATGATATTTTTCTACATACTTTGTAAAAATTGGACATTTTCGTATTAATTCCAAAAAGAGACCTTTTTGTAATTCTCGGATTTTTGTGCGTAACTTATGCTAGGGACCTCAAAACTGAGTTCTGATTTCGAGTTTAGACTCAATGAGGTCGAGACATGAATTTTGATATAAAATACGACTATGTTTCGTTATTGAACGAAAATTTGAATTTCGCGTCACAAATTGCACCGTTTTGCGTGCCACAGGCCGGTCTTACATCGGGACCCGTTTTTGACAAAGTACATATCTAATCCAATATTTTTGGGTGTTCTGAATTCAGTGGTGACCTTTATTTCTCCATTTAAGGCTCTGGTGGAAAAGTCACTTTTCAAGTGGACTTACCGAGATCCCTAAAGTGTTGTTTGAACACCTGAGTGACCAACAGAAGTTTCTTCGAGCGTCGTTAGCTTAGTATTGCTACCATATCGAGGTAGGGATTCAATTACCTAATTTTATATCTGTTTGATTTATAATTTCATTTAAAACTTATTTATGAAAAATTGTGATCTCATGATGGTTTGACAAATCGTTGAAAATTATTAAATTATATTGGGATTAGACTGTGTGGATTATTTTACATATTTTTATATTGTGATTATGAGGTAAAATAGCAGTGTGCTGCTCATGTTACAGTAAATCCCAGAATAATGCCAAGTTGAATTTTTAAAGCATGATTTGATTCATAGATGCATGGTTATTATAAACAGTTACATGTTGTACATACCATAGGATCATACACTTGAGTTCCATTATTGCATCATGGTAGTTTAGATCGCTGGCGAGTTGCTGTAGTGCTAAGTGAGAGACCTAGGTCCCTGCGCAAGTTTTTAATTGATACACCTACGGGTAGTATTAGGATGCTGAGTACCTCTGCTACAGAGGTATTACAGGGCCGTGATAGGGGGATGAGAGCTCACTCATATACTTGATTGATTATGATATGTACAAACATGTGTTTCTAATTTTGATTTTTGAATGTGTCATTATTCTAGATACCAACTGTTTTATATATCTGTTTTTTAAATGGATTTTCAAGAAGGTATTAACCAAATAGGTTTAGTAAAATTGCATCTATTCAAAAAGGTAATTGAATTTCTACTGAGCATGTGAATGCTCACCCCCCCTACTTCTCCCACTTTCATTTGTTTGTCTAATTGAGATAATCGTCTTGATGGATAGATAAGCTATGCCGCTTGTGTATACTGTTCTACTCCTAATCCTTGGTAGGTGTTCGTATTCTGTTATCATTTTTTCCTGTTCAGTTATTTAGCCAAAATTAATAAGTGGATGTATGAGGATGATTTTGTTGTTAAATTGAGTATTTGAAATAACAAATGATTTTATGTAATATATTTTGGACATTGAACTAAATATTTCAGTTAAACTCAATTTATCAAAGTTTATAATTTCTCAAAAAGTTTTAAAAAAGATTGTTGAAAATTTTCTTATACTTTGATAAGTATTTCTTTTATATGAAATTAAAACTAATAAGAGTTTTAATGATTATGGAATTTATAATGATTTGGGGATAAAAATGAAATTATCTAATACATAATTTCTCTTAAATTCTATAAAATTAATATTTTATTATATTTTCACTTAAAATTACTAAAAATCATGGTTTTAGATTTTCGGACGCTCTGTCCAGGAGAAGAAGCAACTAGTTCAATCGAAACCGAAGCTGCTGGCACCCAAGGTGACCAAGACAGGTTTATAACCCAAGGATTCTATATCAGTATTGGACCTGGTTTTGTCGCTGGATTTTGGGGAGTTTTCGGGACGTCAATGCTCAACACGATTTCGAGATATTCAAGCATCAAGTTCTTGAATAATGTGAGAGACTGGATTTTGGTCAAGGCCGCAATGCATATAAGGCGAAGCTAAGGCGGGTGATCTAAAGGTAATCGGTAGTTACTATTTTAATTGTTCAAGTCAACGTTTTTTCTTCTTTTTTTTTTGTGTTGCAGGTCTTTAATTTTCCAAATTAATAGGTATTTATTGTGTTAATTAATATGTATGAGGGTTTTGGATATCTCAGGCAGAGTATGCTTCCCTTGGAATGAAGAGTGCGCGGTCACACAGTGCATACAACTCCGCGTAACATCTAGTGCGTGTGCTATCCTTCAGAAGAATCACATATTATGGAATTATCTTAACAAGTTACCTGTGGTTTTATTTATGAGAGACCTGAAATTCTTCTTTCTAGATACTTTTAACTAGTGTATAATAAAGAAATATCTCCACTGCTGTTTCTTCAAACAGAGAGCTGTCCTTCAGCCCTATAGGGGAGGTAGTCATTTCTTCTCCATGTGTCTGGATCAAAATAGTGGTGTTTCTTTAAATAACAGTCGCGCATTCTTTTTCTCTCAACCGAAATGTTGTGCGGTCTAAAATCCTAAGGTCGCATAAGGGTTAAAGTTCGACCTCTTCCGTGATGGTTATGTGCGACCTCTTCCACAGGTTATATGCGACCTTCTCCGTGCAGTCTCTGTTGTATAAGTATGTGCGACCTTCTCTGTATAGGTGATGGGCGACCTCTTCCGAAAGAAAAGGGAAACAAGTATATGCTATGTCAAATAGGAAACCTACAAGGAAAGGGAAACAGAAGTTTCCTATTTGTGATCAACTAGTTATCCGTTTTGAATGGTTATCCAATTATGTTGTTACTTAATTTATGTTACCCGATTGTATAGTTACCCGTTTATACAATTAGGATCATAGGGACATAGGGTTACCTTTACCTATATAAAGGGGACTCAATGTTCCGAAGAGGGATCAAGTTTTGAGTATTCCAATTGCTTTTCAGTTTTTCTAATTTCCAGACGTGACATTGTAACCTTGAGTGCTCGTAATTCTCCATAAAATAGTGAAGAAACAATGGACATAAGTTCATCTTTTTCGGGGCTAAACCACTATAAAATCCTCTCTCTTTATTTGTTTTGATTATTAACTCAATTAGCACAAACCACATCTCTAAATTTTTTCTAAATTTATTATTGATAAAACCTCCATCAACACGAAATATAAACGTCATATAATTTTTAAGGAAAGCTAGGACGATCACTCTTCTATTTCAATAATTAACATATGGACTCATTATGCTTTATAATTTTAAAATGTGAGATTTTGCAGTAGAGTCCACATATCAAGTGAGAGACCAACACCACGGAGATGCCATTTTTGATAACTTAATGCTTCATTTTTTGATGTTTTCAGTAAGCACCAAAAGATACCATACGATGGCATACTGGTAGTTAAAAGAGATGCCTTCTTTCTACTTCATAGCCACCGAATCTCACTCATTTTTCAAAGTATATGGTAGATGCTTTATTGGTGGAAGCACATGGATGGCTTCCATGAAGCCACGCGCACTTCATTCACTTGAAGCCAAGGCACACCTTGGCCTATAAATAGGTCACCTTGCTTCGTTTTCCATACAGCCAAAACCAAGTAATGTCTAGCTAAATGCTAAGGTATACATTATCTGTATTGTCAAAGAGAGCCATGCAAAGGGTCGTGAGTTGTGTAAAAAAAAATTGCTTCTTATTCTAATAGAAATGAACTAATGTTGTGGTATCCTTTTTGTGATTATTATTTTGGGTGTATTATTTCTTCTGATGTAAAATTGGGTCTTAGTGTATAAAGATCCCTTACATTAACAACAGTAATTTTTCTTATATATTTTACACGTGTTGTTATATGCTCAACGTCAAGCAGATAAGTCGTTGTAACAGTGCTCGTAATAGTCTTTTACTTTACGTGAATGAAAACAGAGAAGAAAGAACAAGGGGCTTGAATTGAAATGAAAGTAACCTAAACTATGGTTGGCTGGAAGACTTTGACTAATGACTTTTTATCGCACATTGACATTGACTCCACCAAGAAACGAATGAACCAATAAATGAAATGGACATACTTGAAAAGACTTGGAACTTCTCCAATGATATTAACTGCACTCCAACAAATTGAACTGATTCATTTATATTCAACTGCTATTCCAACGGCATAATATAATGAAGCTGCACTCGATATTTCTTGCAATTTTCACTATGTCCAAAAATTCAGAAGCGTAAAGTAAGAGAAGAATCATGCTTGGTGTGTCTCGGCCTCTGTTTCTCCTTGAAGAGAGAAACAGAATGAGAAACTTCTAATTCTTTAACAAATGATTTGTACGCCAATTTTGAACGAGTCTTACTTTGAATTTTAAAATTCAACTAATAAAATTTAAAAATATATATTATGATCGAAAAAAGTTAGGCAAAAAAATTAGGCCAATTTAATTGACAGTTATTAGAAGAGACTTTAGCTTTGAGCTAGTAGCCATAACAAAAGCTTCCCTGAAACCAACCATACATCTTGTTCATTGTCGAATTTTATCCTCAAGATTTCAACAATGACTAGATTACACACTCAAAATTGTTTTTGTTCTTACACTTTTGATCATTTTCTTGAGAGGCACCAACGAGTCCAATGCAGGAGTAGTTGGAGATCCAAAGATCAAATGCAACGAGGTTGATAGACAAGTGCTCCTCAAGATTAAAGAAGATCTTCATGAACTCAAAGAAGGCTTTCTTTCTTCTTGGGGAAATGAAGAAGGAAAAGGAGAGAGCTGCGGATGGTACGGAATTCGTTGTGCAAACAAATCGGGTCATGTCGTCGTTCTTGATCTTTCTCCTTCAAATTATAGTTCAATAAGTTATCCATCTACTTATGATGTAGCTGACGACTGGCGATTTCTGCGAGGTAAAGTCAGTCCTTCGCTAGTTGAATTGAAACATCTCACTTATTTGGACCTTAGTATGATCGACTTTAAAGGGAATCACATCCCCAGTTTCATTGGCACTCTCTGCAAATTAAGATACCTCAATCTCTCTTATACTAAACTAAGTGGAGAAATTCCTCCTCAACTTGCAAATCTTTCCAGCTTACAGGTTCTTGATCTTGGTTATAATTATGGTTTGAGCACAAAAAGCATAGAGTGGATTTCTGATCTTTCTTCTTTGAGACATCTAGACCTTGCTCAAACAAACATGAGTAAAGCTACAAACTACCTCAATTAACTAACTTGCAGCTAAGTCAGTGTAGTCTTCCTGGTATCGTACCTTCGTCTCTTTCTCTTGTCAACTCTTCAACATCACTTACATCCTTGATCTGTCCAACAACTGGCTGTCTGTTTCAGTACACAAATGGATAGTTATGTTCAGCCGTAGCCTTGTTCATCTTGACCTCTTCGGTAACAAGTTAGAGGGTTCCATACCTGAAGCCTTAGGGAACTTGAGTGCCCTTGAATACCTTAGTCTTGGTGCTAATGATTTAGAAGGTTTCATACCTGAAACTATGGGCAACATGACTGCCCTTATGTACCTTATTCTCAGTATGAATGAATTAAGAGGTTCAATTCCAGAAGCTTTAGGGAACTTGAGCGCCCTTACATAACTTGATTTTAGCAGTAACAACTTAGAAGGTGAAATTCCAAATTCTCTTTGGAAATTATGTAGGTTGCGCGAGGTACATGCAGCTGAAAACATTCTTGGTAGGTGGAAGCTTCCTGAGCAGACTCAGTTATTGTCCAGGTGCACACATTTCTCTCTGGAGTATTTGGATTTAGGCTATAACCAAATCATGGGATCATTGCCTAATCTCACTCTGTTTTCATCTATGAAAGATCTAAGCCTTCCCGGTAATCAATTTAGTGGAAACATACATGAAATCGTTGGACAATATGCACAGTTAGAAGTTTTGCACCTTTTTGGAAACTCTTTAGAAGGTGTGATTTCAGAAGCTCATTTCTCGAAACTGTCCAAACTCTCTCGTTTGAGCTTGTCACTGATTTTGAACATCAGTAATGATTGGGTTCCTCCTTTTCAGTTGGATTTTTTAGGACTTCATTCTTGCAAGTTAGGCCCTCAGTTCCCAAAATGGCTTCAAACTCAAAAGGGTTATTTTTTATTGGGTATTACAATGCTGGAATTTCAGATTCTATTCCAACTTGGTTTTGGGACATCTCTACAAATTGCTATTCCATGGATCTTTGTAACAACCAAATCCATGGAACAATTACACGTACTTCATTTGAATTCATCGATTACCCTAAAGTAAATCTGAGTTCAAATAAGTTAGATGGTTCAATACCACATTTCATGCTCAAAGTGGGGGCACTAGATCTTTCTGAAAACAGATTCTCAAAACTTGATTCCCTATGCAATATTAGTAATGATTCACAATTGGGGTTTCTCGATGTTTCAGTCAATCAGCTATCTGGAGATCTCCCTGATTGTTGGTTGCATTACAAAGAATTACGCGTTCTCGTATTGGCCAACAACAAGTTATCAGGAAAAATACCGATCTCCATTGGCTCTTTAACTCAGATTATAACACTGAATTTAGGCAACAATGGTTTAACTGGAGAATTGCCTTCATCCTTGAAGAGGTGCGCAAAACTGGTAGCTTTGAATTTGGGAGAAAATATATTATTTGGACCAATGCCAAAATGGATAGGAGAAAGTCTACCAAATCTTGTTATTCTTAGCCCAAGGTCCAATCACTTCTTTGGGAGGATTCCCTCACATCTGTGTAATTTGTCACATCTTCAACTATTGGACTTGTCTGTAAACAACATTTGAAGGAAGTCTACCAAAATGTCTCAGTAATTTGGCTGCAATGAAAGAAAGTGAGGAGAATTCAGATACAACCATTTACCATATCTACTCGTATGGTACTTCCGGGGGATCTGTTTCCTACACATCCTATAATGACCAAGTACAATTAGTATGGAAAGGAACACTGTCTAAATTTCGTAACACTTTGAGACTCTCGTAAAGAGTATTGATTTATCAAGCAATAAGATCAGGGGTGAAATTCCGACAGAAATCACTGAACTTGTCGAATTAATATTTCTCAACTTATCAAGAAACAGCTTAAGTGGAGAAATTCCATCCAAGATTGGGAATTTGAAGTCATTGGATGCTCTTGATCTGTCAAACAATAGACTTTCTGGTGAAATTCCCTTCAGCCATTCTCAAGTGGATCGCCTAGGCCGATTGGACTTGTCAAACAACAATTTGTCGGGCAAAATTCCAGTAAGCACTCAGCTCCAGAGCTTTGAAGCTAGTTCATATGCAGGGAATCCTCAACTTTGCGGAGCCCCACTTTCCAAAGAGTTGTCCAGGAGATGAACCGAGTGTTTCTAGAGGATCCTGCAGCTCGGAATGAGGACGGGTTCGAAACCCCTGGATTCTACGCCAGTTTGGGACTAGGATTTCTGGTCGGATTGTGGGGATTTTGTGGTACCTTAATCTTCAATGGGGCTTGGAGATATTCATACTTCAACTTCTTCAATGATTTAAAAGACTGGATGCACATAATGGCAGCAGAGTTTAAGGCGAAACTACTTGGGATCATCAAAATCTGATCTGTAAGTACTCTCTTTCACAAACTGCATGATGTATCTCCCAGCTGAAGGAAATGTTTCTTGATCTTGTTTTCGCTTTTGTTCGTCCTAAACTTGGTCTCGTAGAATTTGAAAGTTATTCAAACTAATGTTTCATTTAAAAAAAAAAATAAAAAAAAGTTAGAGATCTTCTTCGAAATTAACTGGTTTTTTTAATTTTGTTGTCTTTGTTTGAGGAGATTATTTTGCACATCAGTTGGAGACTGGTTCCATCTTCCCTGCTATGCTATCCTTCAGAAGAACAATCAAAAATATGGTGGAGAACTATCTTAAGAAGTGATCTGTGGTGTTATTTATGAAAGACCTGATATTTCTCTTACTAGTTAACAACACGTGCATAACAAAGAAATATCTTTCATACTCTTTGTTTAAACAAAGTGGCAACGATTCAGGACTATAGGTGAGATAATCATTTCTTCTTGTGTCTGGATCAAGATGATGTCGTTTCTTAAACAACAAGGACATTTCTTTCTGCATGTAGTTTTTATTATTTCTCATGCACAATGTTATTTTCAATATTTTATATTAGATAAATAATAATGCAATTATAACTATTTTAGTAGTCAATTTTTGGAGTCATGTAACAAAAAGAGAAATTAGGCATTGCACGGCATTTTCCCAAAAAAAAAAAAAAAACAAAAAACAAAAAACAAAGATATACAATAGTTTGTGTTTTTTGGTACGGTATGGTTTTTATTAAAAAAATGCTATTTTTTAAAAGATATTTAGAAAAATATCATTTATTAAAATAGTAAATGGTAGCCAATTTTCAAAAACTGGTAAGTAGTAATTAAAAGTATTTATAACTAGTATATAATGATAACTAATAATCGGTAACTAGCTTTCAGAAACTGATAACTAGTAACCATTTTAAAAATTATATTTTTCTAAAAATAATATTTTTTAATATAAACCATACGAAAATTTGAGGGAAAAAAAAATCTGACCTTCGTATATTTGTAATTGTTTTGGGTTTTTATGGTAAAAGTGTTAGAAATCCTATAATAGAATGGCCGAATTTTGAGCTCATTTTAAGTAAATATCCATTTTAAAATGCTATAGTAGTCAGTATATCTACCATGTGCAAAATATTATACCTAATATAAAAATGGGAAATTAAGATAATTAGGAGTGTTTTGCCTCCATTTTACTTTTCTAGGATTGTTTTTCAGAATTTCTTTTCTAAAAGAAAACAATTATATTTCTAGTAGCTTTTGAATAGAGAAAAAATGTCCATTCCAAAAATGTCGTTACGTGACACCAAATTGTGTGACCACCTGTCACAATTTTTTAACAACTTGTCAACTAAATTTTCTTTTTAAGAAATTTTTTTAAGAATAAGAAATTTTATTTTCCATTGTTACTAACTTCGAAGTAGTCACAATTTGTAACTCGTGGTCACAGTATGTTTTATATCATTATGAACATAATGAGATTTTGTTACCGTAATTTGTAAAATCTTGATATGTTATTGTAATTTATAACTCCTAGTAATAAAATTTGCGCTAACATTACAAAAGGAAGTTAAGTATTATTCCCTATTACTAATAATAGCTTAATAATATTTGTTTAATACAAATCTAATTTTATAAGAAAAATCATGGCACTTTCTCTATTAGTTATCAATATAAATGACACTACCAGTCACATAATTCATGACAATTATAATTTTTGTGCCACACAATCCTAATTTGTGACTATTAGTCATTAATTTGGTGCTTGTCTTATAAAAGCAAAATAAGTGTTCACAATTGATAACAAATTCAATGGCTTTATATATATGTGATACCAACATGCATAATTTATAGCAGTCATAATTTCGTACAATAAAACCTTATTTATGACTGAAAACTTGTTAGTTGAAATGTGTAACTATAAATTATACTCACATACTCTCGTGCAAGTACGCACAGTCACAAATATTATAGATTTAGGAGTTACGAGTGTCGAACTCACGAGAATTGATTACTAAGTCTAAGCTAAGTATTAAAATTGGTCAATCCTAATTTTATCCAAACAACCGAAATATAAATTTTAGAGAAATAAAATAAAGCAACTAAATTAGTATGAAAAATGAATTAAAGATAAATCAATAAAAAAAAAATGTCTAAGTTTACTAATTCTCCAACCATTCTCTTTTCATGCTATTTCACAATTTCTCTCTTAAATTAATTAATCAACCAAAGTGGTCAATTGAGAATTCTAATATATTCACAAACATCTTTCTAAGATATAAGAGACAACACCTCGATAAACTTATATATTACTCCTAATATAAATTGACTAAATTCATTAAGTTTAGTAATTCTCAAAAAGGTTGCATAAGTCACATAGGTATATTCCTATCATATGCAAAATTATCCCAAACTAGATAATCTTATATTGTTTTACCTAAGTCTAAATTTCTAGTCTCCTTTCCAAGTTCATTAAATTTTCACTCAATAATCTATTTAGTAATTAATTAAATAAAAGTAATATAAGATAAAACAAATAACTCAATAATAGATTTGATTAATAAAAGAAGAAATAAATAAATAAACACAAGATACTAGGTTAGTTCACATAGTAAAACGAGACAAAAAGGAATTTAGCTCTTGGTATAAATTGATAACAATAAAATTTTAATACAATGAATTCAAAAAATCAAAAAATATCAAAGAGAAAAGAGTTTTAGAATGGCTCTTCTTTGAAGAGCTTGAAGGTATTCATGGAGGTTATCAATCTCCTCTTCCAAATTTGGTTTTTGCTCTCTTGAATCCTCTCTCAAAAATTTGCTCTCAAAATATCACTCTCTAAATATAAAAAATACAATGAAAAACTTAAAAGAAAATGAAGAAAAAAAGTTAAAAACAAACTATGATGTTGATGTTAATGAGGATATCAAGAAATGGAGTAAGTTGGAGCATATCTTCATCTTCCTCTTCTTCTTCTTCTTTCTCTCCTTTCATAGCTGCTACTCTCTCCTTCTCTCTATCTCAACATGCCTCTTTCAACCCCAAAAATAGGTTTTTAAAGTAGTGGCTCATGCAAATCTAAGGCAAGCCGAATTTAGACCTTGGATCGTCAAAAAATTAATCTCGGCTGTCAATTATTGACCTAGGATACAGGAGGCAGTGCCGTAGCACCAAATCTACACAAGTGTTGGTGTTGGGGCATCACTTTTATGCTGGTTGATGCTGCAACTTTCCGAATGCGCCATTTCTTTATTTTAACTCTAATTTGACTCATTTTTTTGTGTTACGACTGTATCATATTCAACTTTGATTTAATAGTTTGAAAAATCCATTTGAAAGGCTCAAATTCGCCTTATTTTGTATTAAATACCTTTATTTCATTCTCCTATCAACATAAACAAAGAAAACATTAAAATAATAAAAAAAAAACACTTGAAACAACTTAATTCAAATAAGAACATAGTAAAACTTAAGGCTTAATAGCAGTAAATAACTCCAATTTTATGAAATTAACACATGTCTACTGAATTTTCTTTTAAGGAATTTTTTTTTTAGAATAAGAAATTTATTTTCTATTGTTACTAACTTCGAAGTAGTCACAATTTGTGACTTATGGTCACAATTTTGGAACTCAAAGTCACAGTATGTTTTACATCGTTACTAATATTGTGAGATTTTATTATCGTAATTTGTATAATCTTGACATATTATCATGATTTGGACTCCTAGTGATAAAATTTACACCAATATTACAAAAAAAGGATAAGTATTATTTCGTATTGGCCAATAATGACTTAATAATATTTATCTAATAAAAATCTAATTTTATAAGAAAAATCATGACACTTTCTCTATTAGTTGTCAATATATGTGATACTAACAGTCACATAATTTATGACAATCATAATTTTTTTATCATATAATCATGATTTGTGACTAGTAGTTATAAATTTTGTGCTTATCTTACAAAAATAAAATAAGCGTTCACAACTGATAATAAATTCAAAGACTTTATATATATATATATATATATATAAATATATATGTGATACCAACATATATAATTTATGACAGTCATAATGTTGTGCAATAAAACCTTATTTGTGACTGCTAGTCATAAAATTTGTGTCTGTCTTACAAAAATTTTCATAATTTGAGATGATCCAATACACAGAAGATGGTCATTATCACAAATCAATCTAATATATACAAAAATTAGTACCAAAATTTATTTTTAGTCACAAATTCAGTCCAAAATTATTTCAAAAACACACAATATTACACATTTCTCTTAATCTATGCCATTCTTCAGCACAATTTGTGAATATCTTTCATACAAAAAACTGTCATTGTCACAAGTCAATCTAACACACACAAAAATCAGTCCCAAAATCCATTTGTAATCATAAATTTAGTCCAAAATCATTCTAAAAACACACAGCATTCCACTCATTGATAATTACATATTAAAATATTCAATTCTTAATATAGACAAAGGCCATCATTGTGTAACAACTTTATTCAGACAATTCACCAAACACATGAAAATCATTACAAAACTACAAAGTGAAAAAAACTTCATTCAGGAAATTTATCAAGCATAAGGTAGGCAATAACAAAGAATTAAAAACCAACAAAAAAAGGGTATCCAAACCTTTTTCCTCTGAAACTTGCGACAAAGTTCTTGGTGACAACTCGAGTTGGAGCTGAGATGTATGCGGCAAAGATGTGGGCGACTCGAGACAAATGTGTTGGTGGAGATCTTGTAGTTAGAGCTTGAGATGTAGGCGTGGCAAAAGTCAAGGCCTCTAGGGTGGCAGAGGTCGGCTTGGTTGGTGGCTTTTTGGACCGAGTTGACTTAGTGAGTTCACTAGGGTGGTAGAGAAAAAGAAGTATCGGAGGAGATGGAAGTAGGTTGGGCTTAGTTGACTTGGTAAGGTCGAGTAATCGGGCTACACAGCAGCTTGGGTGGCCATTAGAGGAGAAAAAGCAGTTTAGGTTTAGGTTAAAAAAAGAGAGTTTAGCATTGGGTGATGAGTTTGGCTTTCAGTAATTGGTGACTTTGGCTAGGAGGACATTTTGGTATTTTGGCTCTTCCAGGACTCCTAGAAAAGAAATTTTAGGAATCACTCATAGAAAAGTAAAAAGGGAGCAAAACACTCACACTCCCCTTAATTTCCTTAGAAAAATTTATATACTCAAGACATAAACTAAAATTAATATATAAGTATTACAAAGTGTAAAAACACATACACTTAGTCCTTTAGCTATAAATTAAGAAAAATAGACATTTATTAAAACAAAGCATAAAAGAATACATCTACCAAAAACTTTCTTTTGTTGATGAGATACATGAAGGAAAAAAAAAAAAAAAGGCTTCCTGTAGAAATCTAGGCCAAGAGGATTAAAAATTGAAAAATCCTGGATAGGCTGATTTTTTTTTAAAATCCCGGATTAATTTAGAAAAGTAACACTTCTGAAAACTTTTTAGAGAAATATCACTTTGAATAAATATTTAGAAAAATACTGATTTTGAACTTTTTTATTCAAAATTGGTATTTTTCAGTGATACTCGAGGTAACTAGTTGAGTTACTTTAGGTATTAATCTAGTTACTTGAAGTAACCAATCAAGTTACCTCAAGTAATTTGACAGGTTATCTCAAGTATTTCACTAGTTAATACATAGTAGTATTTTTCTGCTCATTGATAGAAGTCTTCTACTTCCTTGCAGTGCACTTTTTATAAGTTCCTCTGAAATGGGGTATTTGACAAACACCACTAGCAAAAGCCATATGTGTTCCTCCATCTAGAACTTTTGTTATGTTGGCTACCTCTTCGTTGAATCTCTTAAGATAAGCGAAGAGATTCATTTTCTCTTTACTTTATATTAGCAAGAGTTAAACAAGGCATCATATAGGCTCTTGAGGCTTGAAACTAGTGGATGAAATCTTGTGAAAATTTTTCAACAACTTCTTTGCCCCCCTCATAAGTGTTGCTACAAAACATCTATATCAAGCTAAAGACTAGACTTTATTCAAATCTATCAAGTCACTGAAAGAGCCAAGGTGATCGCTAGGATCAGTTTTTCATGATGCCACTATAGTTGGTATTTTGAATCCACCTAGGAGAGGTGTGTCCTGAATGTAACATTCCTCACAAGGAGCCAGATGATTTAGCTTAATTCTCATATGACCTAACTCGTCAACAACGGGCTTTTTTTTGTTAGCGAGTGTAGTAGTCGGACATCTGCCCGTCGCTATTTGAGTCATATTAGCTCGTCATTGATTTAACTACCCTCATAGGCCACCCACCTTTACTCAATCAAGGTCGCTCTTTGTGCGACTTATTCTCCCAAACGCACTCCCATCAGTTGGGGCAAGCTCATTTTGTCACGATATTGATTGCTTCTTTCATGAAAATGTAGTTGGTAAGCTTCTAATTTTGGTCCTGGCGAGATGGCTAGGATTTAGAAGTGTGTTTTCACATTCTATTGAGCTTTAAACATGTGAAACCTCATGTATCTTCCTCATATCTGGGAAACCTTGAGTATGGTTGGGTTACATGAGGTGGCATCTTGACGATCCTAATAGCTGATAATGAGTTGTTCGCCCCTTTAAATCTTATAGCAGGGTTTTAATTGAGTTAACAGTAATTTGAACTTCACTGATAGCTTCTTCTTGGTAGATATGCCGTGCATATAGATTGGTCAGATCTGCATCTGTTGATGGAGGTTTTATCAACAATAAATTTATGAATAATTAAGAGATGTGGCTTGTGTAAATTGAGGTAAATAATCAAAGCAAATAAGGAGACAGGGATTTATAATGGTTCGGCCCCGAGAAAGATGAGCCTACGTCCACTGTTTTCTCACTATATTGATGAATATTCAAGGGTACAATACTCGAAAGCTATTGAAGAATGCTCAAGACTTAGAC
>JXTB01000399.1:232661-252265 GCA_002914805.1 Parasponia andersonii
TAGATCATTTAGGAATGAACTTGCTTTAGTACAATTTTAGGATGAATACCCAGAGTGCTATCATAGTGGACATCATCGATATCTGAATCCCTTGAGGATTATCTCGAGGCGGAACCCGAGATAGAAATAACAGGGGTAAGACAGAGTAGTCCCCGAATAGGCGATCTCCCCCAGGATCAGTGGCCCAGACACATAAGGGATGCCTCTGTATTTTCATCTGGCTACCAATACATAGAGGGGAACTGGTCATGTACCAACGTTCGGACGAGCTACACGCCGAACAAACTCAGAAAAATCGCGAGTAGCTACAAGATCGCCATACCTCTTCGCCTACCTATGGAATTCAACCGACCACACACTCCACCACGAGGACTTGCTTCCTTCTCTGAGGCAGTCCTCAAGTGTGGTGTGCATCTCCCACTCCATCTGTATATAAGATCAATCGTCGATTACTATGGGGTCGTACCTTTTCAATTGACCCCTAATACTTATAGATATATGGTAGGTTTGTACATATTATACCATAAACTAGGTTTAGAAACCCCCTCTCCCAAAGAATTTGCTTGGTTCTACCAAGTAAAGTCAAATCCGTCAGATTTTGGCTTCTTCTACGTGAGCAAGTGGTCGAACCAAGCAATAAAAACGATCTAAGGGGTTCGCAACAACATGGGAAAATGGAA
This sequence comes from Parasponia andersonii, assembly GCA_002914805.1. Taxonomy (NCBI): domain Eukaryota; kingdom Viridiplantae; phylum Streptophyta; class Magnoliopsida; order Rosales; family Cannabaceae; genus Trema; species Trema andersonii. The sequence goes on from JXTB01000399.1 coordinate 233,342, forward strand.
AAATCCATTTTTCCATTTTGACTATGTCGCTAACGGCTTCTTTCAAAATCCCGGTAGGTAGTCTTCCAATTTATTGCCTTGTTTATATATTTATTCTCATACTGATCGTATTTCAATGTCATCGCAGATAATAGGGATCGACCCGGGCTCTCCAGGGATCAGCTTGCAAGAGTATATAAGATCAACGACCTCTAAGATCAACGACCTTCCAGTTGAAGAATTTAACTAGAAGGTATTAGGCACGACGAAGAACCTGGTCGCTTATGGTCTGATTCCGAAGGGTGCCGCGTTCCCCGACCCCCCAGTCCTTTCTTCCAGGCCATCGAGCTCGAAGAAGAAGCCGAAGAAGAGGACGGACTTTGGTGCCTCGTCCTCCAGGGTCAGAAAAAGAAAGGCACCGGCCACACCACTTTGCTCAAAGCCTTCATCTCCAGAGACCGTGTCACCACCAGCTCCTCAACCAGCTCCACAGGAAGAAGGTAATCATACGCTCATTCTAATTACCTTTCTATTATGTTTCCTCGCTCACTAACATATTCTGTACAGAGATGGTCATTGGTAGCGGTCTGTGAGCACCTCCATCAACTCTCGGGTCAATGGCAAAAACCAAAACACCCGAGAGTACTCCGCCATCGAAAGGGACGGAGAAGGTCGACTACTCGAAGAAGAGAAAAGTCGCCTTCGAGGATGTCCCAGTGAGCTCGCCCCCTCCACAATCATCTCAGCCAGCGAGCACTCCCGAACCTCCTACCGAGGATGCCACTTCTTCAGAACCGAACTTGGCAGATAAAGGCGACGAGCTCTTCGCACTTCTTAACCAACTACCAGAGAAGGCTGGTATGAGCGCAGCTTTTATCGACCGTTTTACATCTGAAGAAGGTTGGGAGCGAATGAAGCGACGTTTTGCCAATGTCACTTTCGGATCTGCAATGAGGATGCTGGCCAATGTAAGCTTCTCAATCTTCTCTTCACGAATACTCTTTTGATGTTAACTTGGAAATTTACATATATCTTTTTTTTTTTTTAGGCTGTGGCTAATGCTGTCCTGATGCACGATCCAGTTCTCGAATGCTTAGAGAAAGCTGAGAAAGTCGATGAAATAACTCAAGCATTCGAGAACTCGGAAAAGGCTTGGGAGGAGGTGAGAGCGAACTTCCACTCAGAGAAGCAGCAGATGCTCGAGGACCTAAACAAGGAGAAACTCGCCAAGGAAAATCTCGAGGAGAAAGTTAAAGAGCTCGAGAAGGTCGTTTCTGAGTATCCGGACTGTATAAGAGAAGCGACCACCGAGGCGGTTCATAAAGCCATTGAGGATTTTAAAGCGACCGAGGTCAAAGAACTCGAAGATAAGGCTAGTGATATCGCCTCGTCGACCATCATTTTCAACATATTCTGCGAGCATCCGGATTTTGACTTCTCCATCCTTGGCGAGGATGTGGTCGAACTTGTGCAGAGCTGGAAAGAGGACACGACCAAGACTGGAGATGACGGCATGAGCCCTTCCTCATGAAGTGTTTTGTTTTTTTTTTAACAATGCGGGCTTTTTCCCATTTCTGTATGGACAACTTTTTATTAAATAACTATTATTTTTCCTTCCTTATATGCTCCTGCAAAATAACGAAAAGAAACAACAATAATTTTAACTAAGTAGTCAATCATAAGTGATCGATCAGTACGCTTTTAGCGATTTAAATCCGACTAACTTAAAACGAGTTTTAAGTATTAGGATGGGTTAGGTCGCTTAAGAAAACAGTTAATACGAGTGATGCAAACTCTAACTGTATTTCAAAAGTTCCATGTCAAAATAAAACATAGCAATATATCACTTCGAACAACGAACGTTTTGCTTAGTTACTTTTCTGTTCAAGGAGGGAAATTGCGTAATACGACATGTGAGGCATGAAGCGAGGAGAAAATCCTAGGATTTTAAGGAGATTCAGACACATCGATGATCTGAGATTTAGACATTTTGACGATCTAAAAATCCTGTCTCCTCTAAATGGACGTTTGCATAGTCCCTTAGGAAACCAGTGGGAGATAACATTCTGATCCCACTGCCCCCCGAGTTTTATGATGTCCGAAAACTGCAATAAAACTATAAATGAAGAATAGCCGAAGTAATAAGCGAGTTGAAGTAATAGCCGAAGAAATATTATTGACGAATGACGATCAACGAATGACGAACAACGAATGATGAACAACGAATGACGATCAACGAATGACGAACAACGAATGACGATCAACGAATGACGAACAATGAATAAGTAATCTTTATTGATGAATGACAAAAACATGAAGATATTCATGAAAGTCAACTGATGAAAGCGACGAAGCTATCCTACACTCCAGGCATGCTCGATCTTTTATCCACCAGTTCGAGCTAACTTATATATCCCAGGTCGAATGACGGCAATATCATTCTCAAAAGTTCCGAAGAACGAGGTTTTGTTGAAGAACAAATGCCAATAAGTCTTTGTTCGACTTTAGGGATATATTATCGAGCAGTGAACTATTGATATGATGCGATCTGAAGCAGAGACTGCTCGCACCTTTCTTGTAAAAGATCAAACTCCAGTGATATGATATTCGGATTAATCCCGAACATTAGATTTCAGAAAAGCGATCAATGAAGCTCGCACAGGTTCCTCAATCTCCGTTCCAATCTCGTCTTGGAGGACATGTTGAATAATAAATCCTCCAAATCTTCAATGGGTCCAGTTCTGACCGTCTATTTTTTGAGGATTGAAGTCTTCGCTGGTTGTATCGATTGACGTTTTAACTGATGGTTCAACTGACGTTATCTGGCGACCCGACTGACGCTTTGCCCGCAACCTCGACTGATGCTTTGCCCGCTACCTTGACTGATGCTTTGTCCACTGCCACGACTGACGCTTCATCCGCTGCCACGACTGATGCTTCATCTGCTGCCACGACTCACGTTTCATCCGCTGCCACGACTGATGCTTCGATCGCTTCTTCTGGCAAGTGGACTATCATGGTGCGAGACATCGCATCCTTTGCTGCGAGTTTCAGCGAGTTGTTATAGCAAGTCCTCGCATCATACTGATTTCCTCGCACCTCGCCTACTCCATGTTGGGTTGGGAACTTCATTGTTAGATGATAAATCGAGGTGACAGCTCGAAGTTCCCTTAATGTCGGTCTTCCTATCACAGCATTGAAGGCAGATGGGCAATCTACAACCAAAAACTGGGTCATTATTGATGAAACCCTTGGAAAGGTCCCAACGCTGACCATTAGTTCAATCATGCCCATAGGCATCAGGCTATCACCAGTAAAACCATAGAGAGGAGTGGCGGCTGGCTTCAGGTCGCTCACATTTAACCCCATCTTTTTGAAGGCATCAAAGTATAGGATGTCCACAGCACTTCCGTTGTCGATCAATACTCGTCACAACTGTGTGCTTTCACAGTTAACTTTTATGACCAGCGCATCATTATGCGGATAATAGACTTCCCTTGCATCTTGCTCTGTGAAGGTAATATCCATTTCTGGTACTCATTGCAGCTTACGTGGTCGCTAATCAAGATGCATGACGTTGGTCAACGGCTGCTGTCGAGCTTCTCGCACGTATCTATCCTGTGCTCGCTTGGAATCTCCTCCAACATGCGGTCCTCCAAAAATAGTTCGCACCTCGCGCTGAATTTCTGGAGGTCGCTGTTGGTCTTCTTCTCGCCTTTCGTCGCCCTTTCTGGTATACTACCGCAATCGTCCCTCTCTGATCAGCCTTTCAATTTCATCTTTCAGGGCAAAGCAATTATTAGTATCATGCCCAATATCATTGTGATATCGGCAAAACTTATTGGGGTCGCGCTTTGCCCTGTCCCGCTTCATTGGTTCTGGTTGTCGGAATCGCTCCTTCTGATTTGTGACCGCATAGATATGATCTATGGGTGCGTTTAATTCAGTGTGGTTATTAAACCTCATGGGAGCTTTTGAAATCTCCTGCCTTTTAGGTCTAGGCTGATTCTCATTTGTCTGTTCATTATTCCTCTTGTTTTTCTTACTGTCGCTATTGTTGGTGATGACCGCAACCTTTGCCGCATCTGTCTTTCTTCCTGTTTTAGTTTTTTGAAGATTCTCTCGTGAAGATTCTAACCTTAGATGTCGACCGACTCTTCGGTAGAAGTCTTCGAGAGTTCTACATTCTCATTCGAGCAATTCCTTCCAGAGTTTTGTTTCTGGTCGCACCCCAGCCATCATAAGAGTAAGTACTCCTCCTTCAGGTGGGTTGTTGACCTTCGCTAGCTCTGAAGTGAATCGATTAAGATAAGACCGTAGAGTCTCCTCTGGACCTTGTCGGATTGTGGCCAAACTGATAAGTGGTACAGTGAAATTCTTTGCGGCTTGAAACTGTCTCAAGAACGCCGTTTGTAGTTGTTGCCAGGACGAAATTGAATTGGATTTAAGTCCTCGAAACCACTTCTTCGCTGCTCCTGAGAGTGTTACAGTGAAACATCTGCAGCATGCATGATCGCTAATACGATGAAGTTCCATCAAGTCACTGAAGTGATCCATATGGTCCTGTGGATCAGTCTTCCTATCAAAAGTATTAATGGTGGGAAGTCTGAATCCGGTGGGAAGGGCTGCAGCTCGAACCTCCTCACTGAATGGTGACTGTCGATACCCATCAGCGAGCTCATCGTCCCAGCCAGCAAGTGCATCTAATGTGATCCTTAAATTGTGAACATCGACGTTCAGAGGAAAAGCATCATTCCTTGCTGGTGGTAAAAGTGACCATTCGTTATCCTGTTTCACAGTGGGTTGGTCAGGTAGAGTCTTCTGTGACCTATGAGAGGAATCCAGTGACATAGTGCGACGAGACCAGCTCTGATCATTGTGATGCGATACAGATCGATCATGACCACGTCGTCGCTCCAAATACTGTCTCAAGTCGGCAAGATCTTGTCTTGACTCCCCACTGATTCTTTCGAAGACGCTCCTCGATGGTTGTCTTTGTTTGCCGCTCAAGCGATCTTGACTATTGGTGGATTTATGAGAAAGTTGTACACGATCGCGGTTTGTACTTGAACTCTCCGTACCAGATTCTGGAGGCAAGTCTGCGACCTTGCCTTTCCCTTTGGAGATGCGACCTTCATGATGCTCTTGCTGAGTTCTGGGCTGGCCGCGTCTTCTCGTCTCTAGGATCTGTATTCTTTTCTCAGGTAATTGAACAGGACGTTCTTTGGGATGTTCGTGCTGTGGTGGGGTCACCATCTGTCCTTCAGCAAGTCGTCGCAGGGTGTCATTGATCTGGTTAGTGACTTGCTGAAGGTTCACGAGCATTTCCTCCATACAATCCTGTCTCTGGGAAAGGTTCTCTGTTGCCGTCATATTAGGCTGATCCGGAGCAGGGGCTGCCTGTGTAGCAGCAGTACTTTGAGGTTGGTTTTGGCTAGTTCCGGTAACCCTGGTAGTATTTCTAGTGTTTGCCATTATCGAAAAGGTAGAATTTGATAAATATTTCTGCCAGAATAGCCCTCCTTCTAGCGCCAATTGTTGATGGAGGTTTTATCAACAATAAATTTAGAAAAAATCAAGAGATGTGGCTTGTATGAATTGAATGAATAATCAAAGCAAATAAGGAGAGAGAGATTTATAGTGGTTCAGCCCCAAAAAAGATGAGTCTACGTCCACTATTTTTCCACTATCTTGATGAAGAATTATGAACACTCAAGGTTACAAAGTCTCGTCTGGAGATTAGAAAAACTGAAGAGTAATCGGAATATTCCAAATTTGTCTTTCTTCGGAACATTGAGTCTCCTTTATATAAGTAAAAGTAACCCTATATCCCTAGGATCCTAATTGTATAAACGGGTAACTATACAATTGGGTAACGTAAATTAAGTAACAATATAATTGGATAACTATTCAAAACGGATAACTAGTTGATCATAAATAGGAGACTTCTATTTCCCTTTCCTTGCAGGTTTCCTGTTTGACAGCATATACTTCTGATTCCCTTTTCTTTCGGAAGAGGTTGCTCACTACCTATTCGGAGAAGGTCGCGCACACTCATGCAAAAGAGACTACACGGATAAGGCCGCATATATCTTATGGAAGAGATCGCACATAACCATCACGGAAGAGGTCGTATACAATCTTCACGGAGGAGGTTGCACATAACCCTTATGCGACCTTAGGATTTTAGACCGCACAACATTTACGACTCGAAAGTTTTTCCATAGTTGATAATTAACGAGCAAGCTAAATTCTGGAGGAGAAAATGTCGCTTTTAAAAACAAGAATGAATCACTTTCAAAAGACCAGTGCCATGTACTCGCCGACGTTTTCTAGGATATTTAGGAATCAGAAATCTCAAAGTTGAACTTTGTTTTTCCTTTTTTTATGAGGAAGCCTTATTTACAACGTACGGTGTTTTCTTGTAGATGACATATAAATAATTAAACGGCATGTTACTTTTAATAATAAGAATCAAATGACATGTCGTCCTATAAAATTAAAAATGAGATGTCCACCATTCATTGTCTTGTACTTCTGTCAGTTCTGAAACTGAAAATGAATCGTTTTTTAATAAGTCAAACAAGAAGGAGACAATTTCAGCAATCTCTCGCTAGGATAAGTCGTACAATCCAACGACTGTAGTCCTGGATGGTTAAAAAAAAGTGATCCTTCCCTCACACTGGTTACAGTTTGGGTAAATGGCACAAATGGCTCCTTGACTATCTATAGTCACGCGGTGTTTGGTTTTTAAACAAAAATATAAAAAAAATGAAAATAATAATAGAAATAGAATAAAAGTAGGAATGGAAAGAAAAAAAAATAATTGAATTGTTTGGTTGATATGTTAAAATTAATATCTGAATAGATATTATTATATTAAGTTTATTATAGAATAAAATGAAATTAAAATTATATAGATAAAAATATCCTTATTATTAGAAAATTGATACAAATGTTAAATTGGTACTAAAATTGATTCATTTATTTATTTATATATTTTTGCATTAGAAAATTACGGGTTGATGTGTTATTTTCTGAAATTTTGTATAATATATCATACCGTATACGGTTTAATGTGTTATTCTGTTTTTAAAATTTTTAATTTTTTAAAAAAGTAATTTTTTAATGCAAAAAATACATAAATAAATAAATGAATCAATAAAGGAAAACTTGTTATTATATATAAGAAGCCCACTTTTTCTCAGTAACAAGAAGCACACCTTTTATTTTCAATAACAAGAGAAGTGCATTTTATAAGATTGAAAAAATTGAGAAAGGGAAAAAATACTCATGTTTCCTTATATATCCAACCAATCTATAATATCTAAAAACTAGTATATAAATTGGAAAAAAAAAACTTCAAAGAAAATAATAATTAAGGAATACTCAGGTTAAGACAGGAAGAAAAAACAAAAGTTCAGCACCTAAGCATATTTAATGACTAAAGAATATTAATTTTAAAACATGACATTATTTAAAGGGTAATAATAGTACAAAAGTAGTGGGCTTGGAAAGTAATAGTCTTTCTACCCATTTAGTTTAGAAATTCTTATTATAGAATGGAATTGTATTCCATTTGAACGAGTATTCCTACACCAAAATAGCAAACTAAACATGTGAATATATTTTCTTTAGGAATTGTGTTTTCGTTCCCCTTGTTATTACTCCATGCCAAACACTACCTTCCCCTTGTTATTACTCCATGCCAAACACTACCTTAATGTTGAGGTCAAAAAGAATGGAATGCCACCTTTGTGGATTTTTTTGTCTATCTATATTTGTGGACTTTTGTCTATGAATTTTTTTATTGAATATGGAAAGAAGAGCGGGGTTTTACTATAAATACTTTCTTCCTTAGTTTTATCAAACTATCCAAAAAGTCAGAAGCAATTTAAGTATTTTTTTTTTAATTAAATCCTTTTTTTTTCTCTGTTTTTCCTTTTAAAAAGTATAATTTTTTTTATATAAAAGGAGATTTCAAAAAATGTAAGCGAAAGTTACAAGTGAGAAAATATATGTAAGGGAGAGTGTTTTAGTGCATTTCGGATCAAGGTTGTGAATGAGTATTTGTAAATACGGTATTATTTATATATGTTATACTATTCACATATACGATATTATTCATGCGTACAAAGGTGATTTTTCCCAACATTTAGTTCTGACTATTTGAACTCCAAATTTATTTATTTTTTGGCAATTAAAACCCTGGACTTTAATTCTGTTTGCAACATGGTTAAAATCATTAATGGCTTAGAAATGATGGCAATTTCTAAATTTGGATTTGTTTCTGAATTTTTAATTACGAAAAAAATATTGACAACTCTCATAACAGTTTAAAGGAAAAATAAATAAATAAAATGCCTAAAATGGAGAAAATTCAAACCCAAAACTCAAAAACCTCTAACCCATAACTTCAACACAAAAATAAAAACTCTCAAAATCTGATTGCCTCATCCATGAAAATGCATTTAAGCCCAATCAACAATGTGATCTCCAAGATTAGTGCTTAGTTGAGTTTGAATAGATCTCTTATCTAGTTTGTTCACTTCTTATCTTTTTCTTTGTGAGGGATGTTTTTTCTTTTATTTGTTTTTTCTGTTTTATGTGAATTATTTTTTTTCTACCTGTATTATCTCTTCAATTTTATTTTTTTTCCAATGCTAATTGAGAAATGTTCAGTTGAACAAATTACTCCATTTTGAGAAAGACTCTTTAACTCTAATCTTGGACTTGAAAATTTCTTTTTAAGTGTTGTCCCTTAATGGATGCTTTTTAGCATATTATTTATCTGTAATCAAATTTCTGGTGGATGAGTTTTTCCATGTTACTTAGATTTACACCATCTAATATCCTCTGCCGTCATCAGATCTATCAAACAAAATTAATTATTTTAAAGGCGTTTGTGGAGCACCGTTTTTTGCAAGAGAAAAAGGATGAGTAAATCTTCTCAATACAAGTTAATTTAAACATTGTTCAAAAAAAAAAAAGTTAATTTAAACAATTTCCAAACGCGTAGTATCCATGGAAAAGGTGGAGGAGGAGCCCGAAATTATTTAGGATATATTTTTTTCTTCAGCTTTTTATTTGAGCGGTTAGTGTCCCATACTAACATTTAGGCTTTTATTATTTTCTTTTAATTCTTTTTAGAAGGACAATTAATTTCATTCTTTTTAAAAGATTACAAGGGAATTAAAAATTCAGAAACACATTAAATTTTCGAAATTGCAATCACTTTTAACAGCTAGTTTGCTAACAAAATTATCCAGGATTTTAATTGCCAAAATTAAAAGTGTAATTTCATAATCGTTAGAACTAAGATAGTCAAGGACCATTCGTGCCATTTACCTATTACAGTTTAGAGAAAATGGAAAACAAACCTACATAATGCGTGTTATCTCAAACCTTATTGGTTGAAAACGTAGGACCCACTATACAATTCTCCTCATCAACCAATAAGATTCATTGAAACACGTAACCAAAAATAAATAAATAAATCAGAAGTTCTGACCCAAAACACTACCAAATAAAAAAGTCCGTCGACCTATATATTCAGTTTGGCACGAATGAACCCTCATTAGCAGAATTGTACCTTTTGTTTTGACAGCAACTCTAGGAAATAAGAAATAAGAATTTTTTTTTTTTTTTTTCTGTGTTTTGTACTAGTCATAGCGTTATAGAGAGATAGTTATGGTGAAGTTGAAGGCAATACTGGTAGTAGTTTCAGTATTGGTGGCGTTGTCATGGGTACCCATCTCGGAGTGTGCCAAGAAACCAGTGGCTGGGGCTAGAAAGGAAGACATTCCGTACATCAAATGCCAGGTCTGTGAGAAGCTCGCTGCTCAGCTCTACCACCAAGTTCAGAAGAAGCAAGCTCAAATTGCTCCCAAGAAGGTATTTTTATCATCTGGGTTTGCCTTTTTGTGCCTTGAAAATGTGTTTGAAAGGCGATCAGTGGGAATTTTTTGGATTTTTTAATTTTAGTTTTGTGATTTTGAATATGGGTTTTTGTTCCATGTTTGTATTGTGGGTAGACCTCGGAGTACCAGATAATTGAGATTGCAGAGAATGTTTGTAATTTGAAGAAAGCAGAAGCAGATTGGATTTTGCAGATTGATATAGTTGAACAAGGTGATAAATTGAAGGTAAGAAAATTGCAACCTGAGTTTGGTTTTAGGGCCTTTCCTATGAAATTTTGAAGATTAGAGTAATAAAAGGAAAATGGGAAACTTGGGTTTTATTTGTTGATTTTTATGGATCGTATTTACCAAATCTCAATTTTTATGATGCATTATTGGAACTATGCTATACAATTGAATGAAAATCACTTTTGTTGTTGGAATGCCTGGATCTGCTACATCATATAATGTTGTGCTTCTTCTCAGCTGGTTGAACAAGACACTGAAGGGCAATGCAATTCAGAATGCAAGACCATTGAACGAGCTTGTCAGGAGGTGAGATTTTGAATCTTCTATATACATTGAGGATTTAAGTGCCTTCAGATTTTTCGCTTATGTTCCTCTAATATTGATTTGGAGTTCTATGATTCCTTGATTGTATGATCCCCTGTATAGAACTTTACTGTAGTAGCAAATCACTTCTCTGAAGGTTGACTTTGACTTTGGCCTTTAAGATATTGGGTATAGCCCCAGTTTAAAGATGTTGTAATGATTACACTACAATGGAGCATTGCAGGTCTTGGGGTATTCAGATACTGATGTTGCTGAGTATCTATATAAGTCCCAGCCTCAGATTGATTCGTTGGTTAATTTTCTCTGCAAAGATCTCACTAAGGCATGCAGTACGAAACCTCCTCCGGTTCCTAAGGTAACTGCTCTCTTAATTTAATTTGATATAAAGCTGCTCCATTGCCTGAAGCCTCTGATCCCGGGGACTGCCCATGGTCAAACTACTTCTGTAGAAATCTAGTCAAAATCCTTTTATCATCTATTATCACTCTTTTTTCCTTTTATTTGGAAAAACCTCAGCCAGGTGCTTATACAAGAGTTGTTTATGTGTTTATATGGGATATAGATATGCTTTCAACTATCTAGGTTCTCAGTTGTTTTTCATCTGTGATTCAGGATAGGACTCCTGGAGAACCTTTTGAGCCCAAGTCAGCTAAAGAGGCTGAAATGGAAAAGATAATGAAATCTATGGAGGTGATTAAGCTTGTTGTCCTCGGCACTTTATATACTTGCGTTGAAATTAGGCTAAGTTCTGCTCCCACTTTTCTTCAGGGTATGCCAGGAGCTCCAGGCATGAAAATGTATTCAAAGGATGATTTGATGAACATGAAAAATTTTGGTGATGAAGATGCAGAAGAAGACGATGATGAGGATGATGATACACTTTTTCCCTCGAAATTGGTAAGTAGGAACTTCTAATTGTCAGATTAAGTTTTACTGAAATGTCAAGAATGTTTCTTTAACATTCAACGAAATTCAACTTTACAGGGAAAAGTTTTGAGAGAGAAACAGAGTTCCAAGGATGACTGGAAACAGAAGATCACCAAGGGGATCACAAAGACTGGTGAGACGTTAAAGAAACATGCAAACAAAGTCTCCAATCACATACGGCAGTGGTGGAGAAGAATAAAAAAGCCGAGTCCAAAGAAGAGTTCCAAGGCAAAGAAGCAAGAGCTATAGAGGCACCCAATTTTACAACTGTAGGGTCCCATTAAGATTAGTCGCCCTCTTTTTGCTCGTAATATATCACATTACCTTTCACACAGTCAAAATCTGAAAGGACATCAAAGGCTATTTCGTGAATTTTGGTTAATTTTTTTCTCTCGTATGGAGGACTCGTGATTTTTGTAACAATGCAACAATGTATGAGAGTAAAATCATCTCCCAAGGGAAATTGCTAGAGTTGATATACTTCTCATCTTCTCTGTTTTAGACATTTACCGAAATCATCCTCACGATAGTATTTCAAATGCCTGGTACGATAGTAGGATAAATCCCCTGTAATTTTGGACACCTCTCGCATCAATCCATTTTAAGTTACTAATTGATAAATATGGATTCACATGAAAAAAAAAAAAAAAAAAAAAAAAAAAAAAAAAGGGGGGGAAAAAAAAAAAAAAAAAAAAAAAAAAAAAAAAAAAAGAAAAAAAAAAAAAAAAAAAAAAAAAAAAAAGGTCGGGGGAACAACTTAAACGACGGTAGTGTGGATTCTGGGTGTAGTGTGCAAGATAGACAGACTAGCATAGCAAGTTAGGACACATGAAAAATATGGATTCCATGTGTAGTGTGCAAGATAGACAGAATAGCAGGGCGAGTTAAAATGGTAAAATAATTCCAAAATTTTTTCATGGTGCTCCAATGAGCAAACAAATTACAGGAAAATTACATAAGGCAGTTTCTCAAACAGCAAGGCAACAATCTCCAAAACATTATGGGGATGTTGCTTTCTTCAATAGACCGTTTATTGAAGGAAAACACCACCCAAACTCAGCGCATCTTGTAATGTTGAACCCTTGAAACAGCAGAACGCCGGCCGTTTAACGAAAATTTGAGCGTTATATCAACATCTCGAGGGTTCTTTTTGTTCTGAGCCACAGTCATGGTTCCGATGATTGCCTCTCCTTCACAGATTGTTAGCACATCTTCCAGATAGAGTACAGTTTGCTTCCAATGTGTAGCCCGTGATCTCGGTCCTGCATAATGTTTCAAGTTCTCAAAAATCGATTGCATAACCTACCATAAACATCACATCTGTTTCTTTCAATTCATTACTTTCAATGCCCATATAACCAAGATAAACATCAATCCGGAACCAATGAGCAAAGTTAAGTAAAAGACAGAGACATTAACCTGTTGAGAAGCCTTGCAATTTATGACACTTGGTAAATGATACATCGAAGTAGGCTACAAGAGCATGAATGTAATCATCACGCTCAGCGATAAGCTTAAAGGGAGCTGTAAAGGAAGCATCTCCTGGAGCCATCTTAGAGATATCCATTGTCTGAATGAAGCACAAATTAATGAATACATATGTCAAATGATAGCTCAAATGAACAAAATTATGCAAATTAAGTGTAAAAAGATTTTTTGATAAGAGACTCTTGAAAGACTTTGATGTTTATGTTAGTGAACTTATACATATCAGGTGTGTCTCTATTTCTGCCTATGCAGGTGTACAAGTATTCCCACCTTGAGCAGCTGGCAATTTGTAACAATTTGATCTTGGTCAACTGTGTCCACAAGAGGCTCTGTCATCGCTTGCTTCCTAATGCAGCTCATGTCAAAGCCATAGACACTATTCCAAACTAGAGTAGCATCAAAATTGAAGGGAAAAAGTAAGAATGAAGGCCATGAGCAACAAAATAAAAAATGTAAACTTGGAACAAAAACTAATCACTACGGAAAAAATAAAAAAATGGAAAAATTGAAGGCTAATAATCAAACATTTACAAGGATGCAACCTGAAAACAGTAGTCATTGACTTTTATGCATGGAAGAGATCATGAAACTTACATTCAATCTTATCTTCTTTGTACTCTTGATCCTCGATGGCAGTCAAATAAAGAGAAGCTTTGTCTGGCAAAACAATTCCATCATCGGCCTACAATTTGGATGGAGATTTAGCTTTACAGATTCTTTAATGAAAATTTTTTGGAACAAAAAGAGAAGTCAGATATCTTTAACAGTGATTTAAAAAAAAAACCCCAAAAATTAAATATATCCTAGAGGAACTTTTTAAATTGTTAATTCAAAGTGAAATCTACATACAACCTTGAACAAATTTATTCTGTAGAATCAGAAATTGCACACATGATAAGTCGATTATGGGTGACAGAAAATCCTTAATGCAAATCAAGAACGTAAACTACAACTTACAAGCCATTTATCACGGGCATACAAGACTGTATTCAACATATTCTCAAACAACAAGAAGTACCCCATCCATTCTGAGATAATTATATCCACTTTAGGTACTGGTAGCTCAAGTTCCTCAGTCTTTCCCTTCAAAACTGTTACAACTGCAATTGAAAATAATTAGTTAGCAAAACCAGAATAACAAGTTTGTCAAGGCAATCAAATTGAAACATGACAAGTTTAATAAAACCTATGAATCAATGAATTACCATTTGAATATCCATTAGCTTCCACAATTTCTTTCGCGCTGTTAGCCATATGTGAACACTCAACCTAGAAGAATTCAAACATTCAATGGAAGTAAGAAAACAGGTCAACCGTAGGGGAATTCTGCATTCAAGCAAACAAAAGGGGTCCATCACAAGTTCCCCTTGTAATTATGAAGCTAAGAAAAGTAAATACAACACAACATACCGCATACACATGTTTTGCCCCTGCTTTCGCACAAAACAAGGACAGAATTCCAGTCCCCGCTCCCACATCAAGAACGATCTTATTCTTAAATAAAAACTTATTTTGATAAATAACATTCTGATATGTCTTAGTTCTCACAACATCCTTCAGCATTTCCTGCAAGAAACCAAAACACTCAGACAACACATTCATCAAGCTACTACAAATGACCGAATTTACCTCGAAAAGTAGTTCTAGAGTAGCTCTAACGCAATGGAGATTGACATAACTCTCAATTACCCAATAACACTTAACAAACTCAATAACTTTCACACTCAATATTAGAGTAGAAACTACCAATAATACAACGCACAAATCACCACACTAAGGCCATGTTCACTAATCCCATAAAAGGAATGAGTAGAAAGAGAATGGAATGGAGGGGAATAAGAAACAATGAGCGGGAAAGGCTAGGATCCCTTTTCATTGGTTACTAATTGGCATGTGAACACATGTATCCTCAGCTCTCCATTACGGATTAAACATAAGCTCAACACAAACTTCACGAAGCAGGAAAAGGGCTACAAGAATGGAAAAAATAGACTTTGATCCAAGTAAAGCAAACTTACTTCATGAATACCTGCAAAACACACAAATAAAACCCCAAAATAAGTGCTTTTAAGACCAACGAACCATTAAAATGCATCAAAGCAACAAACTTTAATTCGAAAAAAAGAGAAAAGACCCAATACTCAGAAACACATGTAATCGCTTACCGAAGTGAGAGTATGAATCGAAGTAATAGTCGGCGCTGGTTTTATCATCGGCGTCGGCAACCGACACGTCCGCTGGGTCGCACTCGACGCCATCAACGGCCTTATCGCAGCCTGAAACGGAGCCATCGACGTCGCACATGGACTCGTCGAGGTTGGAGGTCTCGGTGGTGGCGTCGAGAGCTTCGTCGTCCTCGTCCCGGAAGCGGATCTTGGTGGGGTGATGCGGCTCCATGTCGTCGTTGTTAACGCTGGAGCTGCTACTGTTATTCTTTCGGCGACCCATTGAAGTTGAAGATGGATTTTATTTATTTATTTATTTTATGGGGTTTTTGAAAGGAGCAGAGAGCAGGGTGTGTGGCGGAGGTTTTGGTTTAGGGTTTTAGAGTGGGTTTTTGTTGAGACCTGCAACTTGCAGACGAAAGGAGAGTATCCAACATTGACAAGGCAAAGCGACGAAACGACGTCGTAAACTGAAAGGTGTGTAAAACTAAAAGTAAAACACAAGTGAACGATAACTTTTCCTTTTTTTTTTTGGTTCCAAACAAAGCTTCCACTTTCGGCTTTTTGAGTGTACGGTGGTGCTTTTTTAGATACTCCTATTACTATGCCGCTTACCCTAGGCTAGTTTTGTCGTGAGTCTCACCCATCTGCTAGGTGTGCAGAAGTGACACACATTTATTTATTTATTTTGTTTCGAGAGCCTTGTTTTTACTTTGGCTTTTGAATATACCTACCCTGTTTCCCCTAGTCCAATTTTTAGAATATTTTCTTTGTTAATGGATCGTAACTATATTTTCATTCGGGTAAATTTTAAAAAAAAAAAAACCTTAGAGTTTGGGTGTTATATAATTTTAATCCTAAATTTTAGACCATGTGAAATAATAACATAAAATTAAGAATTTATAATTGATACTATGAATTGATTTTTTAAATAATTTTAATAAATAAAATATAATATTAACATAATTTTAGTGGAGGATATTATTTTTTTGTTACAAAAATTAGTCAAAAAATTAACCCAAAGAATCAATTATTTTGTAGAATCCAAATTTCAGAATTTAAATTATTAAGTATTTAAATTTCATGGTTTTTTTTAATTCACCTTTTTCGTATTTTATTTTTTCAGTTTGTATCTTTTCTTTTGGTTATTATGAACATTGTATTTCAAATTTAAAACATAATGAATCATAAATTCCCTAAATCAAACACCAATTTGGATCAATGAATTTATTGAAGTGTCTTTTATAATTTTAAAATAATTTTTTAAAATTTTTAACTAATTAAAATACATATATCAAAATATTAAGTTAAGAATGAGAAAACCTATTTTTTAATATTTGTATTTAATTATTAATTTTAAATAAGCTTAACATTTGAATTTCTTTTTTATTAATGTTGATGGTCAAAAATGAAACGGGCTCTTGTAGGCACAAGTCCAAATATTGACGGGCATAAACCCAAGTATCCTGCATGCTCTATTATACACTTATGTCATGTAATCATACAAGATCATGCTATTTTATACTAAATAGACTCATGCTATTAGCAAGTCAATGCCACGCATAGATTAGTGCTATATGCAATATATTTTATATCACACCAAAGAGATACATTATTTTATACATACAAGAATACATAACTTATTCACGCATGCAACATGCTAGTACTCTCCTATAAAGTATCACCCTAAAGAAAAGTTTAATTCACAGTGCAATACATGCAAATATACAACATATAATATTTGTAATAAAATAACGAACAATAAATTGATAATAGAAAGAAAAACAAAAATACACAGATTTAAATGAAAAACCTTAAACAGGAAAAACTACTACCGAAGAAGAAAAAAATATGATAATGTCGAAATCAGGTCCAAAATATAAGTCTTTACATTATAAAGTCGAAAATATATAACCCTTAAAAAACTCTAAAACAAATGTGTACGAATAAGAATAAAACAAGTCCATACTGTTAGGGTGATGGACTTCGAGATCGGGTTATCACTATTACCATAAATTCTAAAAATTTCTCATATTTACAAAAATACTATATATGTTGCACTACGAGTTTTTCGGGTTGGGCCATACAGAAGAATTCGAGTCACCGAGTTCTAACAATATTTTTGTACACAATATATATATATATGGTTGCCAATCCAATAGGTATTTTTTTTCTTTACCTATGGATAGGTATTTTTTTTTAGCCATTGGATCACCAATCCGGTAGGTATTTTTTTTTTTACCTATACATAGGTATCAATTTGGCCAATAAAAATTTAGCATACACATTTTTTTATTGTAAAAAGTAAGAGAGAGAAAGAACATTAATGAAGCACGTCTTTTCATGCGGTTCATTATAGCCATTGGATCACCACGGCTAAAAAAAAAATACCTACCCATAGGTAAAGAAAAAAAATACCTATTAGATTGGCAACCTCTATATATATATATATATACCTACAAAGTAGACCCAAGCCATAAATACTAGGAGTTCATGGATGGGTTGTGGCATGGAAAGCACAAAATTTAGTGAAATACTATTAATAATTTAATTGAGAAATATGGCTCACTTTGGAAGCTCATAATCTTCTAAATAAAATTATTAAGATGGATAAAAAGATCCCACGAGTCCAAAAGCCCGAAAGTAAAAATAGTATAACCAAATCATAAAGCCAAAGAGGAATCTAATTAAGAGAAAGAGACCAAAGAAGTTAAATGTAGCCCTTCACGTAGGTTTAGGCCAGCAGTTGCCAAAATGCTCATTCTGCTACTAGCTAAATAAGAAAGGAAATCATAGCATTACCCAATTTATCATACTATTTTCCATGTTTTGTTTTGATAGAAAGTTAGTATTATTAAAGCCGAGAACGAAACAAAGAGTTTTACAACCAGGACCGTAACTAAAAGCTAACAACCCAAAACAAGACGAAACGAACATACCTCGCATCAAGGCTGAAACAAATCCATATCACATTGAAATGCAGGTAATAAGTTTGTTTGAATGAGACAAACATTCAAAGTAGAGAGCACAACTTTGCTAGGTTATGAGCTCCCGTGTTGGCACTCCGCGGGATAATTCCCAATTCCCAAGCGTGGACCTGTTGCAGAAGAGATTTGCAATCCAACACCAAAGTTCGAGCTTCCCAGTTCACTTCAGAAAGTTGGCCCTTAATTGATTTACCATTCACATCGCAATCCTCTTCGAACACAACATATTTGAAACTAAGATCGATCGCCAGACGGATTCTTGCCAAGAAAGCCACAATCTCGGCTAGGGTCGACAAAGAAGGTATGGTTTGAGGAGGCTGGCACTACCTCACCCATATCATTCCTTGCAAGAGCTGCACATACAGAGTCCCTATCTCGAACACAAGCATCAGTGTTGATTTTTATCCAACCCTCAAGAGGAGGTATCCAAGCAATGACGTTGGAAATGCGACTACTTTGAGAGATTAATGACTCTGACAGTTCATGGTATTAGGTTTGAACATTGTTATGAAGCTCGAACAAGTGGAAACTTCTTGTACCAAAGATGATTTCATTCCGCATGCACTAAATGTAAAAACCCGGAATTTTCGAGGGTAATTTGGACATTTACCAATTTTCCGGATAAAATATTGTGGGGATTAATTTGCAAAAGTTTTGCTCAGATGGACTAAATTGCAAATTTTGGGGGACCGGATTGATAGAAATTTGAAATTTTGGGGACTTATGTGCAATTTTTAAAAAATTGCACAGCCCAATAAAGGGGGGCCACGTGCACACTTTTATTTCACCTCTCTCTCTCTTCTCTTTCCTCCCTCCCCCGAGCTCTCTCTCTCTCCCTCGTCTCTCTCTCTCTCTCTCGGCCGAGTTGCCCAGATCCGCCGCAGAGCCGCCGCCCGGCGTCGTCCG
>JXTB01000399.1:253219-312927 GCA_002914805.1 Parasponia andersonii
TGGGTGTCCCCTCCGGGTATGGGCTTAGGTATCAGGCAGGCTGTTAGGTACACTTAGTGCCATCATCCTGGGTTTCCACAGATGAGAGGATGTGAGCTCATGGGTATGGGTTGATTTGTGTCATGTGCAAATGGAGTGATGGTTTTTATTACACTGTTATATATATATTGGTTCCTGGTTTGGATTATATATATACGTGTGTGTATGTTTTGGATTTGAACTAACCATGCAGGAGATTCCCATCACTGAACTGTTTTCCCCGAGGTAACTACTTTCCTACTGGGCATTGTATGCTCACCCCCCTTACCTTCCTCCTCAGGTGGTGTCCAGTGCGATCTCGGTGATCAAGAGGAGTAAGAGGTCATCCCGATTGCAGTTCGCCTCTTGGTAATGCTAGGAGTTTGTAGTTATAGTCTTTGGACTATTTGGATTTTTGTATTAGCATTGAACCAAGATTACTGCTCTCTGTTTTGTCTGCAAACTTATGTATGCCATTCTGATAGTCTGTTGTGAATGATGATGATGATGCGGAGTTTGGCTTCTTTTTAATTAATTTTATGTTTTTAAGTAATTGTTCAATTTATGTTTGGTGGTGTATACGAACTGTGGGAGTGGTTCACGGGATGGAATTCCAAATATTTTATTTAAATGGACTGTTTTTATAAAAACTAGAACTTTTGACACTTTTCAAACAAATTAAGGAATTTCCCACCTTTGTGAAATTCCCCTTCTGCCACTAGCCCGGGTTTTGGGTCGTGACAATTACTAACTACAAAACTAAGGTAAACTTCTTATTGGATTATTCTGCCCCAGAGTTGCCCAAGTTACACGGTAAATCACCTGAGAAGGGAAAGAAAGGGGGTGAGCATTCACATACTCAGTAGGAATTTTAATTACCTTTTTTGATATGAATGCAACTTTTCAAACCTGCATGGTTAACATCTCTCCAAAATCCATTTATAAAATAAGTCTGCAAAGTAATCAAAATCATAAGAAATCGTGTTCATTATTGTACATATCATAAATCAACCAAGTACAAGTATATACATGAGCTCTGATCCTCCCATCATGGTCCTGTAATACCTCTGTAACAGAGGTACCCAACATCCTGACACTACCCTGAGGTGTGTCTGCAAATCCTGCAGAAGAGCCCAAGTCTCTCACCTAGCGCTGCAGCAACTCGCCAGCGATCTAAATACCATGATACTAAAATAGAACTCAAGTACGTGATCCTATGGTAGGTACAACATGCCATAGAGTGTGTAATAACCATGCATCAAGTATTTTAAGAAATCATGCTTTGATACTCATTTGGTATTATTTTGGGATTTACAGAAAATCGAGTAGCATAACGGTTGTATTTTCCCAAAAATAAAATTTTAAACTTGCATAAAAATCATAACAACTAATCCCAAAACAATCCAATATATCTTAATAGTTCACAAATTTATCAAATATCTAATCAAACCATTGAATTCCATGAAAATCGACATTTTTAAGAAATAGGTTATAATGTACATTTTAAATCAAAGTAAGTATAATACTTGATAATTGAACCCCTACCTCACTAGAATAGTGATATCATGCGAATGGGTCCTCAAGTGCAGTTGAACGATCGCTCGGATGATCAGGAACCAATTCTAGGCCCTCGATTGCTCACTTATGAAAAATCAACTTCTCAACGGAGCTTTGAATTGAGAAAAAAAACCTCTTTACCAAACTCCTAGCACCCAAAATAGTACAATTAGACATATAATTCAACCAGTTCAGGTCCGGGCTGACACCGGACTAGTGTCATGCAAAACGAGTCAAAATCTAAGGTATTAGATATGTTTTTCGTGCTAATCACCAAATATAGTCAATATATATATATATCAAACTTCACCATTTTCTGAGTACATTCCAAAAATGACATTAAAAACAAAATCTAACAGTCGGATCATAAGTCGAACCTGAGCTCAAAAATACCCAAAAATGGCAACTTTTAATCTAGNAATTTCCCACCTTTGTGAAATTCCCCTTCTGCCACTAGCCCGGGTTTTGGGTCGTGACACTAAAGTTATTCTACAATGCAAGAGGCATAAAGAAAGATCTTGGCACGCCCACTATTTTATCAAAGCTTGTAAAGATAAAGTCCAAAAATTTGGCAGTGGATGAGAAACTAAAGTTGATAGATCTGAATGACCAGGGGACATGAACCATAGAGGTTGGATTGCTTGACAATGTAGGAAGATGTGTATAGATGTTTTGTCATTTTGTCGACAAAAGGGGCACCGATTATCTTCCACATGAATTCTTTTCCTCAAAGTTTCTCTGACTGGTAAAGAGTCGCAAATAATATTCCACTATAGAATTTTTTGTCGTAGATGAATTTTTGCATGCCATAATTTCTTGAAAAACATGCCTGGTGGCACTCGGCATTGTGAATCTCTGTTTTTGGTCCAAGACATAGGCCGATTTAATCAAAAATTTACCATTATCAGCCGCCACCCACCCCCACGAGTCTTATTGGAAGCGAATTGACAGTGGAATTTGTAGGATTTTCTGCACTGCGTCATCATCGAAAGCTTGTCGAAGCTTATCCTAGTTCCACTTTGGTCCCTTTTTGGTCCCTGGCTGATGAAATCACTCATCTAAGCCAAGCCCAGCCCGGGATCACAATGAGGGGTCAGTCGAAATGAGGTGTGCTTGGGCACCCCTGAGTTCGTCCAAATGTTGGTTGTTAATCCGTCGCCCACTAGCCTATAAGCACCTTTCTATAACAGGTCTTTTACTCCCAGGATGGCCCTCCAGAGTGGAGAATCTATATCCTTTGGTGAAGCTTCAAAAAATGTGCCAACTTTCAAGTATTTATCCTGAGCACTTTAGCCCAAAGAGCACTACTACCTGAGATCAGGAGCCAACCCCATTTCGCCAAGAACGCTCTCTTTTGGTCCACCGCTCGTCTAATTCCAAGTCCACCAGCTGTTTTGGGCTTGCAACTCTGGTCCCACGACCTCAAATAAACTTTTGGAATACCAGATGGGTTTGAACCCCACCAGAATCTTCTGAGTCTCCGGTCCACCTCTCTACTAACTGAGAGCGGCAATTTGGATATACACATAGCATACATTGGCATTGCTTGCCCAACCGAAGAGATTAAGGTTAGGTGCCCCGCCTTTGGAAGGACACGCTCCTTCCACCCTGGATCTTGGATTGGACTCTATCAAGGATATCCTTACAGTTGTTAAATTTATTTATTCCCACCAGGAGTGGGGGGCCAAGATGTTTCGAATTCTCGCGGATACGTTGAAAACCCAGAATGGAGTTTACCCTCACAGTTTTAGCTCAGTTGGTATTCTTGCTGAAAAAAATGGACAACTTGTCTTTTTGTTTACTTTTCGTCCAGACCAAGTGCAATATTTATCCATACACTCATTCATTGTTCTTGTAACCTTTTTAGTTGCCCTACTAAAAAGTAATAATCGTCTGCAAACAGATGGTGTGTAATCTCCGACCTAGCTCTACTTACTTTAATGTCTTTTAAAAGACCTTTTTCATTCTCCCTCAGAAGTATCCTTGAGAGCACCTCTGCACAGAGAATGAATAGGTATGGAAAGAGGGGGTCTCCCTGATGAAGTCCCTTTAATGGTTTCAACGAGCCACCATTCGGGAAGAGTGAAAAGGTTGTCGAGCGAACACACTTCATGACCCAGCCAACCCATTTTTTATGGAAACCAAAATTCAGGAGGACCAGCGCTAAGAAATCCCACCCTATCTTGCCATATGACTTTTCCATATCAAGCTTCATTAGCATTAATCCACCCGCACCCCATTTCTTCTTCCTAGTATGAACAATTTCTTGAGTGATAATCGAATTCTCAAAAATGACTCTTCCCTGGACGAAAGTAGATTGTAGGAGTGAAATTATGGTAGGAAGTACAGCTTTAATCCTGTTCGACAAGATCTTCGTGATGACCTTAAAGATGACATTGCATAGGCTTATTGGTCTGTGGTCACTTGTGGTCTTAGATGATTCCTTCTTTGGAATTAGTACCAAGTTTGTTTCGCTCAGCCCTATGGGAAGACAGTCATATATGAAGAAGTCACGCACTGCATTCACAACATCCATTGAGACCGATTCCCAATAATGCTAGAAAAATGAACCAGAGAATCCATCAGGCCCTGGGGATTTCTAGGGATTCATGGAGAATAGAACAATAGTTATCTCATCCTCCATTACGATAGTAATGAGCGCATCATTATTCTCCCTGATTATAGAGTGGCAAACTAGTCCTTCCAAATTAGTAGGGCAATCGTTTGGTTCAGCTAAGAACGTGGTCGAGAGTTTTTGGGTGAAAGCTCGGGCTATATCCTCCCGAGTTGATATAGTTAAACCATCCTCCTACTTTAAAACCTCAATTCGGTTTCTGTTATTGCGAATAATGGCCGACAAGTGAAAGAATATCGTATTTCTATCACCATCACGTAGCCAGCAATTCATCCAGTCTATCTTTCAACACCTTCTCTTTATCAACCAACTATCCTGCCAAAGGGGTTTGTTGGAGTGTCTGAAGTTGTTGTCTAATAGAATTCATTTCATGTTGCACATGCCCAAATTATTTCTTTTCCAGGCCTTAAAGGCTTTCCTGGTCACATTTTGTCATCCCAGTAGTTGGGTTCTAGGGTTGGAATTAGAATAAGAGAGCCAAGCTCTTTTCACCACCAAATGGGATTGACTATCTCGGGTCCACGCATCCTGAAATTTAAAGCTAGATTTCACCTGCATCAAAGAAAACAAGTTAACCAATAATGGATTATGGTCCGAGAATGTACCTGGTAACATTGTAACTGTAGCCGATGGGTAGAGTTCACGCCACTAGGCATCACACATCGCCCATTATGCCATGAAAATCTTCCTCTGCTTACCCCGAGGTCTATAAGGCCCGTTCCTTACACCATGTCACAGAATGGTTGAGAGGCCTGTTGAGCATTCCAGACAGAACCTGGACTAGTACGTTCCAAGTTCAGAAGGGTACTATTAAGATCACTAACAATAAGCCATGGACCTGGTAATGTAGCCACTGTTGATTGGACATGGCTCCAAAAGGAAGGTCGGTCGGATGCACGAGAGGGTCCATATATAGCTGATAACAGTCGAGGATTTGGAGACGGTTCAAAATGGACAAGACAATGGATTACGTTCTTGTCCCTCTCCACGGGCTCCAATCGAAGGCTCGACGACCAAACAACACCGAAACCACCTGAAAAATTCTCCGGTGGTACATAATAGTAGAGGTGCTGAAAACCCAAGTTCGAATTTTATTCCACATTGTTGTTTCTGAAATTAGTGTTTCTGAGAGTACGAGGCACTCTGAGCTGTGGTATCTTATTAAAGGCCGAAGGTCTTTATTTGTCGAGGTCCTGAGATCGATTTTGTGGAAACGATAACATACAGTTAAAATATGAGTTAAGAAAATTTGAATAAAATCAAAAAAATAAGGCACACAAAAGAATTAACGACTCACTTCTCTCTAAATACAAGGAGAAAACGAATGAACCTCTAAATCTCTTGAAATATGAGAAAATACTCACTCTAAACAATTTAGGAGAATACAAGTGGGACACTAAGAAGAATTCCTAGGTTTGAATTCTCTCTTAGAAAGGAAGAAAATTTAGAATGGGATGCTAAACTAGTGATGAAGCCCTCCGTATTTATAGAACTTGAAAGGTGATGTGAACACCATCTTTTACTATTGCTATTACGGCTGCTCTTTTCACTATTGCTATTGCAGTTGCCCTTTTTACTATTCCTATTGCGGTTGCCTTTTTTACTATTCCTACTGCGGCTTCCCTTTTTACTATTTTTATTGTAGCTGCCTTTTCACTATTCCTATTGCGGCTGGTTGGTGAGCTGCAATTGTTGATTTGCTCAACATTCTCCTACTTGAAGACTTGATTTTAATTATATCTTCACACTTTATGAATCTCTCTTTTCTTCCCTTGTCAATTCTTCATACTGCTTATATTTATGCTAGGCCATATAAGGATCTACACCATTGGAACTTGTCAGTGTTGATTGGTTTGATTAAAGCATCTGCTAGGTTCTCCTTTGTGTGAATCTTTTTCATGTCCACACTTTCATCTTCTACTACTTCTCGAATAAAGTGATATTGAACGCTAATATACTTTGTCCTAGAATGAAAGACTGGATTCCTTGCAATGTGCAAGGCACTCTGATTGTCACAAAATAGAGAAATTTTTTCTTGTTTGTGCCCGAGCTCCTCCAATAACCTTTGAATCCAAATAGCCTATTTACAAGCTTGTGTAGCTGCCATGTATTCTGCTTCTGTTGTAGATAAAGCCACAATAGTTTGCATTTTTGAAACCTAGCTTACAGCTCCTTTTGCAAGAGTGAATACATAGCCTGTAGTAGATTTTCGTTTGTCAAGATCACCTGTAAAATCTGAATCAACATATCCTCTAACAGTAAATTCCGATCCTCCGTAACATAATGCAGCATCTGAGGTTCCTTTGATGTATCTCAGAATTCTCTTTACAGCATTCCAATGCTCTCCACTAGGATTCGCCATATATCGACTAACCGCTCCCACTACTTGTGTAATGTCTAGTCTTTTATATATCATAGTGAACACTAGGCTTCCCACTGCTGATGCATACGGTACTCGAGACATCTCCATCCTCTCTGCTTCATTGCTAGGACACATCCCAGAGGATAACTTGAAGTTAACAGGAAGTGGTGAAGTTAACAGGAAGTGGGGTAGAATTCGACTTACAATCTTGCATATTGAAACGGCGCAAGATTTTCTTCAAATAATTCTTTTGAGAAAGCCGAATCTTCTTGTTACCTTTGCCTCGGTGAATTTGTATCCTTAGAATCTTGTTTGCTGGTCCCAAGTCCTTCATATCAAATTCCCTAACTCACTGTACCTTTAATTCTTAGATTCTGCTTTTGTTAGGGCCCGCTACTAACATGTTATCCACGTACAATAATAAGATAATGAAGTCACTATATTCATCAAACCTCCTGAAGTATGTGCAGTGGTTTGAACTAAGTCTGTTGTACCCAAGGCTTATGATGAAGGAATCAAATCTCTTATACAAATACCTCGGTGCCTGTTTGAGACCGTATAGAGATTAGTTCAACGTGCAAACCAAGTTCTCCTTGCCTGTTTTAGCAAAACCTTCTGGTTAGAGCATATAAATCTCTTCTTCAAGTTCTCTATGAAGAAAAGCAGTTTTCACATCTAGCTGCTCTAGATGTAGGTCAAACGTAGCATACATCGACAGAACTACTCTAGCTGTTGTTAGTTGAACTACAGGTGAAAATATCTCATTGAAGTCAATACCTTCTTTCTGAGCATATCCTTTTACCACCAATCTCGCCGATACCGCTCCACTTGATCATTGCTATCACACTTGATCTTATAGACCTATTTGTTGCCAATAGGTTTCCTTCTTTGTGGTAGCAAAACAAGATCCCATGTCTTGTTCTTATGAAGAGCTTCAATCTCTTCTTGCATTGCTGTCATCCATAGGGATATATCCGGGCTTTTGGTAGCCTCATGGAAAGTTGTTGGCTCTCCATCCTCTGCTAGAAGACAGTATGCAATATTGCTCTCAGTGATATAATCCGAGTGTCATGCCAGTGTTCTTCTCTCACGAGTTAACTGACGAATTTCAGAAGCCTCTTCCTCGACTGGTTCTCCTATTTCGTACTCTGGTACTATTTCAGAAGAATCTGAATCTTCAGTATTCTTTTCTACTTGAACTGTAGTAGTTTCTGGTCTGCTATCGTCTCCCTTCTCTTATAGTTTATGCAAATATCACATCTCTGCTAATGACAATCTTATGGGTAATGGGATCCCATAAGCGATATCCCTTGACTCCATCAACATATCCCAAGAGTACACACCTTCTAGACTTTGAATCCAGTTTTGTGCTTTCTTGAGCGTTGTACATCACGTACACAGGACATCTAAACATATGTAAGTGAGAATAATCAGCTCGCTTACTAGTCCACATCTCTATCAGTGTCTTCATATTAATCGCTGTTGATGGAGATCGATTAATCACATAATAGGCAGTTTTGACTACTTCTGCCCAGATTGTCTTGGGTAGACCTGCAGCTTTCAATATTGCTCTTGTTCTTTCCAACAAGATTCTGTTCATCCACTCTGCCACTCCATTTTATTGAGAAGTGTACGCCATTGTGAACTACCTCTTGATACATTCTTGTTGACAGAAGTTATCAAATTCATTGCTTGTATATTCTTCTCCATTGTCCGTCCTTAAACACTTGATCTTTTCTCCAGATTCAAGCTCTATCCGTGCTTTGAATATTTTGAAGACTGAAAACACATATGTCTTCCTCTTGATAGGATACACCCAACATCTCCTTGAGTGATCATCAATAAAAGATACAAAGTATCTAGCTCCTCCCAGGGACATTACCAGTACTTGCCAAACATCAAAGTGAACCAAGTCTAGAACTTATTTACTTCTAGAATTAGATGTGCTAAACTTTAATCTATGTTGCTTGCTTATGACACAGTGCTCACAAAAAGGTAAAGATAACTTTGTGAGACCAGGAAGCAATCTTTGTTCAGAGAGAATATTCAAGCCTCGTTCCGACATATGGCCAAGCTTACAATGCCACATCATCGTTGATTCTTCTCCAGAATTTGTTAAAGCAACCGATGTCTCAGTTTCCATAAGTGTATCTCTTTTAAGCATGTATAGATTCACTGTAATTTTCTCCACCTTCATTACTACAAGCGCGCCCTTCATAATCTTCATGATCCCATTCTCGACACGAGTTTTGCAACCAAGGTTATCTAGATAATTGTCCTAAAGACAATAGATTTTCCTTCAGGCCCTTCACATGTCGCACCTCTTGAGTAGTATGAATAGTGTCATCGTACATCTTTATCTTGATAGTACCAAGCCTAGTGATCTCTAAGGTATGATCATTACCCATGTATACAGATTCTCCAGAGACAGGTTCATATGTATGAAACCATTCTCTGTGAGAAGTCATGTGCCATGCTCCCGAATCTACTAACCAAACATCAGTGAGCTGTCGTCTGTCTTTAGAAATTGTTGCTGCTTCACTAAATAGGATTTCTCCATCATCTGAAGTATTTGCAACATTCCTCTGAGCATTTGATGACTCGGGATCCTTCCCTCTGGAATCCCTATTCTTCTTGAGTTGCCAACACTCCCTTTTGACGTGCCCTTTCTTGCCACAATGATAACAGTTGATATTCTTCTTACTTCTTGACTTTGATCTACAATGACTCTGACTCCTACTGAGGCCACGTTCTGTTGATCTCCCTCTCATTGTCAAAGCCTCTACTTACTATGAACTTACTAATCTGTCTTCCTTGTTCTTACGCCGATTTTCTTCTTCGAGAACAGCAACTGTAAGATCGTTGAAAACTAGAGTTGTAGCATTGGTGGTCATATTTATGATGAGTTGACCATACGAATCAGGCAGACTCTGAAGTAAGATTTTTGCATATTTATTATCCTCTATTTTATGCTTCATTGTTGTGAGTTGTGAGAATAGAATATTGAGGGTGTTGATGTGGTCGGTCACCGTTGTTAATTCCACCATCCGAAGGGTATAAAACCTTTTCTTCAAGAAAATTTTGTTGTGAAGTGACTTGGCCTGATACAACTTTGTCAGTGTATCTCATATCTCCTTGGCTGACTTCTTCTCCTCAATGCTCGACAGGACTCCATCTACTAGTACCAGATATAAGTTAGCGACAGCATTACTATCTATCTCGTCCCACCTTTTATCATCAGTAATCTCAGCAGGCCTTTCCCCAATTGCTACTAGGCAATTATCTTTTCTCAAGATTGCCTTTATCTTCATTTTCTACAAAGAGAAATTGTTCACATTAAACTTCTCAATATCGAATTTTGCTGCCATTTTTGTTCATTACGATTTATTCAGTTACCACTGTTTCACTATATGTGAACAGTACTGCATACGTGAATAGTACCGTATATGTGAATAGTACTCCAACCAATGGCTCTGATACCACTATTAGGAGATCGGCTTTGCGGAAGCGATAACACACAGCTAAAATATGAGTTGAGAAAATTTAGATAAAATGAAAAAAAAAAGGCACACAAAAGAATTAATGTAGTTCACCCAATTTAGGCTACGTCCACGGACAAGGCTATGAAGAAATTTCATTATGAAAATGAGATTACAACTCACTTCTCTCTAAATACAAGGAGAGAACAAATGAACCTCTCTCTCTTGAAATAGAAGAAAACACTCTCTCTAAACAATTTAGGAGAAAACAAGTGGGACACTAAGAGGAATTCTTAGGCTTGAATTCTCTCTTAGAAAGGAAGAGGATTTAGAATGGAATGCTAAACAAGTGATGAAGCCCTCCGTATTTATAAAATTTGAAAGGTGGTGTGAACACCATCTTTTACTATTGCTATTGCTGCTGCTCTTTTCACTATTGCTATTGCGGCTGCCCTTTTTATATTCCTATTAAAGCTGCCTTTTTTACTATTCTTATTGCGGCTTCCCTTTTTACTATTCTTATTGTGGCTGCCTTTTCACTGTTCCTATTGCGGCTGGTTGGTGAGCTGCAATTGTTGATTTGTTCAATACTATCGAGGCCTCGACAATTAACTGGTAGGATCTTCATGGTTTCAGCAAGGTGCCTCTAAGGATATCCCCCACCTATTCTATTTGATTTTGTATCTGTGATGCTTCTCTGAATGACTCATTTAGATTCCTTGGGCTTGGTCCATTGCTTCTCGATCTCTATTTAAAACTCCTGATGGAGCTGATTTTGTTACCTGGAGAGACTCGAGGTGTTTTTCTCAGAGCATCTCTTCCTTTTAGGGTTGGTAGATGAGCCCGCTACAAAAAGTTATTATATTTAAGAGGCCTACTAAATGATCTAGATAGAATTCTATCACTAGAACTAGATATTAGCACTTGTTTATCGATCTAGAAGTAATAAAACTATAGATGGTACGCTCTTTTGAGTTTAAGGTATTAACTACAATGAAAAACATAATCTAGATTAGATTCCGTGTTTATAAAATTATAATCTAGACTAATTTAAGATCTTTCTCAAGTTAATGTTTTTGTTATAATAATTTAGAGCGTTTACTTAAGTTATTTAATAGTAAGAGATTAGGTATAATGTTTGTCTATCTAGCATACAAACTAAAAAAAAAAATATAGATAATTGTGCGTTTGTGGACTATCTATAGTTTGTAGCTTTGGTATACAACTATCAAAATCTGGTAGTTAATTAATATGATTGTTTAGTAGTGATGAATGAAACCTTAACCCATTTGCTTTATTATTTATATTTTATTTATTTTATTATTTTCATTAGCTTTAGCTTTATTTTTAATTTACTTTAAATCCCCTTCATTATAAGAATGATAGCTTATTAATTAGATTAATTCCTGATAGAATCGATTTTTATTTGTCATTATACTAGGAGTATAATTATTAAGTTTCTGTAAGAGTTACTAGATAAAGATTAAAAAGATAATTAATTTAGCTATTTAACGATATACTAGACAAAAAACAAATAATGAAGGAAAAAAAATAGTTGTTTATTTATATTAAGTAAGTATAAGTATAGAAATGTGTTTTCCTATAGAAATGTGTTTTCTCTTGTAAGAAAATAAATATATCAATGGATTTATGTCAAAATATAATACTACAGATATCAATATATACATAACATTATATATACATAACATTAGCAAGTATCGATTAAAACGTTTAAAGAATAAGACTAAAGCATCGATTAAAAAGTTTAAAAGGAATAAGACATAAGTAATATACATTTCTTAAGCCAAAAAAGCAATATATATTCATGTAGTCCAATGTTAAAAGGAATAAGACATAAGTAATATACATTTCTTAAGCCAAAAAAGCAATATATATTCATGTAGTCCAATGATTACACTTAATAGATATCCTCTGACTTTGAGATTTTATGTACACACATTATATTTGGTGTATAAAATATAATATATATTTATTTATATAGAAAGGGGTTTTAATGATATTAATAGCTCTTAAATTATACAAGTAGCACTACTTTGTTTTTTAAATTTTCAACTTACATAATAATAATTTTTGAACTATTTAATTGTTGTAATAATGATCCCTTTGTCACAAATTATTAAATATTTAACAGAAATAAGTCATTACAAAACACTCGATTTGATAGTTGTAGTTAAGAATGAAATTCTAAATTTTTAACTTACACAGTTTGGCAACATTTGTATAATTATTGCAACAATAACCATTTTTTTCACGAACTGTTAAATTTTTAATAAAAATGAGCCTTGTGTAAAGTGCACAATTTAGTAATTATAGATAAAAATGATATTATGACTCATAGAAGTAAATAATTCCAAATTATACGCTTTGTCTATGACTATTTTCTATTAAAAAACTAATAGTTTGTGACAAATAAGTTATTATTATAATAATCACATAATTAAAGGTTATTACTATATAAGTTAAAAGTTCAGGGACAAAGTGACACAATGAGTATAATTCAAAGACCGTTATTATATTTAACCCTATGGAAAAAAAAGGGGGGGTTGACTATATTTTTATATAATTATTTTGATTATTTATTCAGTTTATACTTTGTATTTTGGTTATTATCATTATTAACTTTTAGATTCGAAATTCTTAATATATTTATATCTTTTTTAAGTTAAACACCAAATTTGATCCTTGAGTTTACCAAAATAACCTTTTAAATTTCAAGGGTATATATTTTAATAATTAATTTATATTTAAAACTAATTAAAATTAATATTTAAAAAAACAACATTAAAAAATAATTTTAAAAAGCAAAAACCCGTGAATATTAAATATTATTGATAAAACATATTTAAATGTTTTAAATTTAAACTTCTTTTCAAATATATATTTAAACTTTAAAGGTATTTTAGTAACTATATTGTTAAAATTAGTGTTTGACAAAAAGATAATATAAATTCATTATAAATTTTAAATCTGAGGATAACAATAACCACAGTGGAAGATATAAACTAAATACACTATCAAAATACAAAGTATAAAAGTGTAATTATAAAAAGAAAAAACAAAAAACAAACAAAAATAGAGATTATTAATTAGGGTCTATATCATCTGTGGTCCCGCAGTCCTTGACTTTTCCTCCGAGTATTAATCAAGCTCCAATCTTTTTTTAGTAGTTTTTAGATTCTCAACTTTATACATTTGTATCACTTTAGTCCTTTTTCACTTTCTCATCTAATTCAATCGTTATTTAAGAGTTTTAATATCACTTAGGTCCTCTACATTTACACAATGTATCATTTAGGTCTCTATTCTTCACTTTGTAGCTTTTGACTCCTCAAACTTTCATTCTTGACACTTAAGTCCTCTTAAGTTAATTTTGAGTTAAAATCCAACTATAATCAAATTGTACTAAATAAATTAATGAAAACTACTACATTCAAAAGTAACACCAAAATGATTCAGTTAGATAACCGTTAAAATACATACCAAAATTATATGTTTTTATATAAATTAATATCCTTTTGAGTTAATTTTGAGTTAAAATCTAACTATAATCAAATTGTACTAAATAAATTAATGAAAACTACTAAATTCAAAAATAACAACAAAATGACTAAGTTAGATAACCATTGAAATACATACCAAAATTATATGTTTTTGTATAAATTAATATCAATTTGCCGAGAGACTTTTAAACTATTTTTAAACAATTGTGAGTTCATAAATTGTAGAAAATGAATTTTATGACTATTAACAAGAAATCATCATTAAATACTATATTTTTTTCTCTTGTTATATCCATGTACGTACTCGATCAGTATCTATTCATAAATACTAATTTTTATGTTATTAACTATTATCATTATCAAAACTCATGATTTTCTATAAATTAATATCTATTTGTTATTTAAGATGTTTTTAAATTTCTTTTATTATTTATAAGTTATAAGTTAAAAAAAAATATTGATGAATTTATGGAATTGGAGAAAATGAATTTTACCACAATTAGTGAGAATTTACAATTAAATCATACAATACTATTTGTAGTATATATTCTTCTTTAGATTATCTTTTTTTAAAAAAGCTTTATTAGTATTGAACATTCTATTGGTAGTTTTTACTGACTTATTTAGTACAATTTGATTATAATTAGATTTTAACTCAAAATAACTAAGTATTACAAAAATAAAAGTTTGAGGAATCAAAAACCACAAAATAAATAATATAAATCTAAGTGATACATTATGTAAAAACTGAAGATCTAAATAATATTAAAACTGTCAAATAATGACTGAACTAGACGAAAAAGTGAAAAACAGACTAAAATAATCCAAATATGTAAAAATTAGAGATTTAAAAACTTTTATAAAAATGAAAATTAGGACCTGATTAATACTTAATACTCAGGAAAAAAGTTGGGAATGGCAGGTGATATAAACCCTATTGATTATTTGCTTCAATTAGTCTTATATTGTATTTGTAGGCCTTGAATTATTAACAATAAACTTCGAAAGACAATAACAGTCAGCCAAAGAGAGATAATAATTTAGCTTTGTTATAGTCTTCAAATAAATTGAGAAATAAAAATTTAAACTAGTGCATACACAAATAGGCCTTGCAACAATGTAGTTACTATTATTAAAGAGCACATCTCTGCCTCGTAACAAGCAAATCAGAACTTGCTCGCTTCATCATTTTGTGAATGAACAGAAGCCTTGTCCAGTGGCCACGGTGCCCCCGCCATTACTGCTTCGATCTCCGGTATTTTCCGGGGCACGTTTGTCATATTCCTGCAACCATTTGCGGTGACATGCTGCAAAAACATTTGGAATTAGGGAGTGAAAATTCTAATGACAGCAAAAACATTTGGAATTAGGTAGTGAAAATACTAATGACATCAAGAACAAAATGAAAAAGACAAATATATATATATATATATATATGGGCACCAATCGTATAGGTATCATTATTTTTTTATAGTAAAAAATAAGAAAAAAATATCATTAATAATACATGTCTTTTCATGCATCTTATTACAGCCGTTGAATTACTATTAGACACGATGATCCAATAGTTAAAAGAAATACCTATACATAGGTAAAAAAAAATACGTATTAGATTAGCAACCTATATATATATATATGTATATTTTTGGCTGAGGAGTTCATGGTGGCCGCAGGCTGAGCAATCCTCCACTTTGAAATCATATGGAGTTTGACGACTAGTTTATTACCTCCTAAAAGGAGAGATACATATAATCGGGATTCTGTGACAGTTTCGAAAAGTAGAACTTCTCGTATAATGAATTATGATAAATCATAACCAGGTAAAGAAGTACTTCTAGGACAAAAGCCCCACACAAACTAGCATCTATACTACTGTGTGGCTGAAAAGAGAGTTATTCTTTTTCCTTTTGAAGGGAAGTAAGTCGGAAAACTTGCTAGATGGTTATTTTCAAAGAAGCATAAACTAAATAGCTAACCAGAAAGTGCAAAATATAATGCAATGAGATGGATATGAACCTGCAGGAATGAATATATTACTAGGCTTAGAAGAAAGATTCAAAAAATGGATTTACCAGATCACTTTCTATTCGAATGCCACCAAAACCTTTAAATCTGATAATAGCTTCACGATTAAAGAACCTAGCAGTCTTTGAGTTTTCCATAGCAGGAACCAATAAAGCATCAATGAAGTAGCAACCAGGTTCAACTGTTATCACCTACGGAATAGATCCCAGCACAGCATAAAATGCAAACAAATTATACACATTTTAATTGTAAATCAGGCTATCTCCAAACTGACTTGATCTTTAAGTAAAAGAAAATGATTAAGAACTTATAGATTTATGGTTACGGCTAACCATTCCCTCTTGGAGTTCTCTGATTGTACGCAAAGACTTCAATCCAGGTTCTTTGGGCCTCTCCATTCCCTGCATATCATTCCCATCATCCCAAGTCCGATCAAGAAAGAAAAAATGCTAAATTATTTAGATCTTTTCTTATAATAGAGAGAGAGAGAGAGAGATCAGATGGATTATTACAAAACCTTTGAGTAGCCTCCAGGATCATGTGTATCAAGGCCAAGGAAATGCCCCAGACCATGAGGCATGAAAACAGCACCAAGACGTTCGACCATCATATCATCCACATTGCTAGAACCCAAAATAGGGAAAAGAGGAGTGTGAACAGTTTTTCTCTCAATAATAAAAATGTGCAAGTAACTGATACATTAAAAAAAAAAAGTTCAGATTTAATGATATTACCCAACAAGAATGTCCCCTCTCTGCAATGACTCAAGAACAATCTTTTCTGATAATCTGCAATAAATACGAGAGACAAATTGCATCAGTAGTGAGAAAAATATTCAAAATTATAGAGATTCTTGGAAATATATCGTTTTCTTTTCCTCCTTAATTAATGAAGAGAACAAAACATCACAGATACATTCCAAAGGATTACATGAAAATAATGACCAAATCTGGAAATTATACAGAGTATTCATGCAAAATTTAAAACAAAATCTGGACCAGCTGACAAATGATGGATAGTCCAATTAAGGCTACTTTTCAACTTTCTGTAACCAGAGAAGTTAAGAGCTCACCGAAACCAATCCTATAAAATCAAATAATATTTGACCAAGGAAAACATGAAATGTAATTCCAGAAAGCTGAAAACCTACGAAAGATGTAAAAAGACAACATCTACACAAGCTAACAGATAACAGTTAAATGGGCAAAATCCTCTTTGGCACTGTCTGGCATGCAGAATTTGTTTAAAATTGACCGTTCGACAATTGGTTTCTTATTAATTTCTGCATGGACGATTCTTCTCAACATTGTTACATTTATAGCTTGGCACTTTTCCTCTTTTCCTCCATTGTTACTGTCATATTTTAATAGTGTAATATAAATAAGAACAGACAGATCAGCCAGCATCATGACTTCTAAGTTTATTGTACAAAACACTCAAGTGGAATTGATAATTGGTTTTTTATTAATTTCTGCATGGACAATTCTTCTCAACATTTAAAAACCAAAATAAAAGAACACACATTTATAGTTTGGCGCTTTTCCTCCATTGTTACTGTCATATTTTCATAGTGTAATATAAATAAGAACAAACAGATCAGCCAGCATCATGACTTCTGAGTTTATAGTAAAAAAACACTCCAGTAGAATTGCACTCAAACAGATCAGCGATTACACTTAGCCAGCATAATGAATATTATGGCATGTTTACTAATCACGAAAGGAAAGGAAAGGAGAGATTATAAATGTATGTGTATACTTGCACAGCAGGAAATTAGTCACCACAAAATCTTCCCATTTTAAAGGAACTTAATTCTGGAAAATGATTTTAGGAATTAAGTTCCAAGTCCTGACTGGTCATTTTAATTTACTAATTCCTTTACTTTCCTTTCCAATTCATCTGCAACTTAATTCCAGTTGCTTTCAGTTATGGATTAGTAAACGCACCACTAGTAAAGACGATATGAGATCCATTAATCCTCATCCAAACTACTTGCTAACAGAATTAAAGGGGGACTAGAAAATTTTAGTATTATATAGACTTACTTATGCATATCTATCCAGGTCACTCCAGGTTTCATTGCAGATATGACTGCATCATGAGCATTGAGGACAGCCTGTGAAAGACCTAGTGTAAGAACAATTTATTCTGGACACACCAAAAGATGCTTAAACAGTGAAAATTGATAAATTAATTAAGCATCCTCTCAACTCCTCTTTACACTCAAAATGAGAAGGGAGAGAGTCACTTGGTCAATCTATCACTGATCAGTGCTAGAACTAAAGCACTTACACTGTATATAAGTGACTGGTCGGAGGTAAATTTCCCATTCACCTGCACATAAAGGTGAAAAAAATGAGAAATTCAAAGAAAAGACAAGCCATAACTACAATAAGAGTCTTCAGCAACCTTTGAATTTCTCAGATTTTTCTCTTTGACGTTTCTAAAACATTGACACCATTAACTAGAATTGAACTAACAAGAACAAAAAGACACCAATTGCAAACATAAATTTAAATACTCACGGGAAAGGAACAAGTTATGTCAGAACCATAAAAGTGATATTCAGCTCCCATATCAAGCAAAGCCATATCTCCATCATCCAAAGTCTGCACCAAAAACATTGCGATTACCATGCGAACCACAAAAGGAACTTCAACAATAAGTTTCACTTACCCTGTCATTGGGAGCTGCTGCATGCCCATAATGGAGAACGGCACTGTATTATGAAAACATTACAGCTGTTAGCCAATTTTAACACTTGAAGTCCATTCTTATAAAAACAGTCACAAACAAAATTAAGCCAAAAAACAAATGCTAACACTGAAAATTAACCTTAGAAAACAAAGAAGGAGAAATAGTAATTTATTTATTAAAAAAAGTAAAATAAAACAAGAAGAAGAAGAAGGAAGAAAGATCTATACCTATTCCCACCAGTAGCACATATGCATGTATATGAGCAATGCCTACAGCCACCATACATGTAGGTGTGGTGAAGAAACATGCTTTCTAGCTGATACTCTTTCATGCCCACCCTAATTTTTCTCATGACCTGCTCAGGAACATTTTGAATAATTACACATTTCAACAATGGAGCAAAGAAACATCTCAAGTTTTTCAGAGGCAAAAAACTTGAGATCAACAGAGAAAAAACAAAAACAAAAACAAAAACAAAACAAACAAAAACAATGCGAAATAAACTATCATGAAGTCGCTACATATTGTCTACTGATCCTTCACTGAGCTGCTACTTTACAAGTTAAGAACAATGCCCATGATGAAAGAGGTAATGACATTTTTTTTTCCATTGATATACCAAAAATCACCCAAACCCGCTTAGACGGTTTGAGTTCCAAACTGAAGCGAGCCTCTAACATACCCTATGATCTTAGGAAGCATGAACATTATTATTGACAAAACAGATGGCCATGGGGAATTGAAACTGCAAGCCATGTGGGAACAAATCACAGGCCTAAATGTCAAATAAACCCTTAGAGATGGTAACAACATAATACTTGGAATTTTTGACTGTGGCTATGTTAAGCTATAAAATTATGAAAAACTCAGGTGGGACAGTTTGCAAAAGGTTACCTCAACATGAGCTTCAGAACTTATATCATTAGCAAACTGGATAAGACCAAGCTCCAGGTCTGATTTTATAACGCGGCACTCAGTCAAAATCGGATGCAAAGTAGTCAAATCAGTTTCAAACTTATCCATCCCCTGTATGGAATATAAAAGAAACTATTGAACAAAACAAGGTTTGATGTCTACATACAATGCAGAAAGTTTGCTAAACGCAATAAAGTAACCTACATATTGGACACACGACTTGTTAATGCGGGAGTAATATCAATGTGGAACCAAAAAAAATTCTGATTAAAATGGAAACATGTACTTTACATAAATTTAGTGTGTCTTGATTTTTTTTTTTTCTTTTTCCGTGTTAGGACTAAACTACACACTCTACAGCACTACACCAAGGCCTCTGGGCAAGTCATATCCCAAAGGAATAAATA
This sequence comes from Parasponia andersonii, assembly GCA_002914805.1. Taxonomy (NCBI): domain Eukaryota; kingdom Viridiplantae; phylum Streptophyta; class Magnoliopsida; order Rosales; family Cannabaceae; genus Trema; species Trema andersonii. The sequence goes on from JXTB01000399.1 coordinate 272,836, forward strand.
TGTCAATACATGAATGTGAATAGAATGGAAGTATGAGATGGATGAACCTGAAATTCCGCAGGTTTCGAGAAGTTATTACTGTCAGTGTTCAGTCCATACAAGAGGAACAATAAAGGTTTACCAGATCCCTGGTATTCATCTTGCAAAACTTTTGAAATCTCATCAGTGTAGTATACCAAGTCAACCTTATATCTCTCCTGCAGATGCAGAAAAAACACATGAGCACAGAAATAACTTTTAAGTGCAGAAATATTTAACGATAAACCATTCAATCACCTTGAAGTGAACTAATGGCTTGATCTCTCCCAGCCAAACAGCATAATCGGCGGGTAACCTAGGAGCACACAGAATAGATTTTCCAGATGCAATATCCTTTAAAAAAAAAAGGGGGTAAACTGAAAATCTATAATTTAAATAAGTTTCAGTAGCTTATGGAAAACATCACCAAGTACATAATAGCTTAAAGTAGATAAAAACAGTGAAGCAATATACACTATTTGTAGAAGACCTGTTTGGATTTTGTACCACCCTAAAAACAAAAATTTTAGCCACTAGTACCATATATCGAGTGAAATAAGAAGACAAAGGCAACATGAAATTCAATTCAAACAAAAATAACACAGGAAGCCCGCAAAATACAATACACCTAAGAACAAACAAGCAAGATTCAAAGTGAACTGCACTATCAGCATTTTTATGTTCTTTTTTTTTTATTTTAAAAAAATGATAATACTATGAACACATAAACCCGAAAATAGAAAATACAAAAAGATATTGTCATATAATAATTCGCAAACTACTAATAGTTTCGTGAGAAAATAATCCCAAATCCCAAAGGTGAACTTACTATAGCTCCATAAAAGCCAGGCTCCGCCACTCCAAACAAGTAAGCAAAGTAACTCTCCTGTCTACACATCAAACAACCACCAGATTGTTAAGAAATTAACCTGACCATCAATATTCATTACCACAATATAAATATAATACATATATATATATATATATATTCTAATAAAAAAAATAAAAAATAAAAATAAAGCGTTGCAGTGCCATTATTAACATGATTAAAATCGTTTTCGTTAACTCTACAATTAATCAGGGCAAATAAAAACCTCAATTGAAGATCATCCAAAACAAAATAGAAAAAAATGTATATTGAATTTGGAAATATAGAGTTTGTTGGGGTACGTACCTGAAGAGTTCGATGTGATCAGTATCGTGGCGAGTTTGCTCCTCACCACCCTGAGAGGAAAGAAAAAATTATGACAAAAGTATACATTTATATGCATACTTGGGAGAAGGAAAAAAAAAAAAAAAAAAAGAAGAAAAAAAAGTCCCTTAGAAATCAGAATTGAGAAAAGTACATAGGAATAAAAATAGATATTGATTTTAGAGAAGGGGAAGGGAGGAGAGTGAGTGAGTTTACTTGGAGAAAAACGAAGCCATGGAGTGGACGAGAAGAGTGAGAGAGGTGGTGGCGAAGAGAATTGAGGAGCTTTTGGCGGTTGGTGACGTGGAGCTCCATCGGAACCGGAGGAGGAGATAGATGCGACGGCGAAGCCATTGAGATGGCGTCCTCCGCTTTCACGCGTAAGCAACTAGACTCACTCCTTTGTTACGAGTGCTGAGGATGTAAATTTCTTGATTATAAAAAAACTGCGATTAAAATGTTAAAAAAATTCTTGATCTATGGATAAAATGTTTCCTTAATACTTGTAGAAATATCATTAAAAAATGCACAAAATGTTATGAAATATTTTACTTTCGTGAATGCCCATCAAATATTCAGAATTAAAGATGCCTTTTATAAGGCATAAAGTAAAAATGCTTCAAAAATGTTAAAAAAGTAGATGCCATTAATGCCTACATGTAGGCCTCACCATTAAACAAGAAAAGATTGAGAGAGAATTTCTTAACCCCTTTATGTTGTTAATTAATTATATTTCTTGTGCTCTACTGTATTTTTTTTTTCTCTCGGAAACAAAATTATAAGATAAAATGTCAAAAAAAGATTGGTAGCCACGTGTGCACCTCCCAAACAGTAAAAATACTAAAATTCTTTGATGAAAAGGCTTATTTTGTAATTGAATTATTTATGATCCTGGGAATCTAAAACACATTATTAGTACAAGATATTGACAAAAAAATAATATTAACAGAAATATAAGTAAGGTGCCAAGCCGAGGACTTATGATCTCGTATCGTTGAGAACATTTTCTTGGAGTCAGAGAACATGTACGCATTATGCCAATTTTTTTCTACATTGTGCAGTAATCCTACTTTAAGAGCCTAAAGTTCATCTTCAAGCGGATTATTTACTGAGAATAAAGACGCTCCTAATAATATAATCTGAACATTTTTTCCTCTGGCAACAACACTCACTACACCTTTTTCTTCTTTAAAGGTTGTGTCTATATATACTCTAACCTGTCCAGAAGATTGTGGCAAACGCCTGGAGGCACAGGACTCTATATAGTATGGTGAACTATGTCATTAATAGGCATAACTTGGACTTTGTGGTATTCTTTTACGGCCGCATTCATCATCGTGAGAATAGTAATTGGGTATACCTGAGAGTCTTCATAAAATTTTGCATTCCTAGCATGCCAAATTTTTTCGTAAACCACTGCAGCGAAAGTTATAAATTCTTCTTTTAGTTTCTTCTCACAATTGCTGAGATGGTATAAATTAAAAATCGATTTCACTACCTCTGTCCTATTTGTCAAAGACATTTGGTCCATGCGTAGGTTTTATTTGTTACCAAACTAGATAGACTTAGCAAAAGGGCATTGAGTAAATAAAAGGACAATTGTATCCTCAGAAGATGAACATAGTGCGCATTCATTATTGGGTCTCCCAAGGATACTCCTAAGTCTCGCACTTGTAAGGAGGGATTTCTGTTCAATTCTCCAAAGTAGTAGCTTCAAGTGCTCATGTAACTAGCTTGACAAAATAGTCTTCCAAATCAGTTGGAGGTTTGTGAATATATATTGATTTAATATCTAGTAAGCACTTTTAATTGTAAAATTACCATTCTTTATATCTTTCTGGATAAGAAGGTCCGATTGGTTATTAGGGAGGAGTAGGATCTTCATATACTCGTCAATGCAAAGTGGCCAAAATCAAGTTGCGAGTTTGTTTCTATCCCAATCATATCTGTCTACTGTTAGAAGCTCCAATAACTTAATGTTGTCCACTCTCTAGAGGGGATTGAAAGCCGATCTAGTATCATCAAAATCCGTCCAAGAGACCCAGGGTGCATTCCAGATGTTTGTGGTGTCTCTCTTGCCCATAACTAAACAACCCCTATCACATATAAACTCTTTAGTGTCCTATATACCTTTGGCCACTAGTGATGCTCTTCTTGGTAGTTCAGAATTCCAGAAACTCTTAAGTTTATAATATTTTCTTATGTGCGTGGTTACCTAAAATGAGGTTGAGCCAAAAGCCAACAACCACCCCAATTTGGATAAAGGGTAAAATTAATATCAGAGAACTATCTAAGACTATGACCAAAATCATTGCTCACTTTTGGATGGCAGATTGAGTCTCATGAAGTCAGAACAAGGAAGTATTGTTTGTCCAAACCACTAGTCCGCCAAAAATACCTGCTTCATTTATATTCTTTGAAAAGATAATAGAGGATTTATGTGCATTAAGCTTCTGTCCTAGCCAGGCCGAATATTGATTTAGACACCATACCATTCGGTTCACCTACTAAAGATTAGCATTACAGAAAAGAAAAGTGCCATCAGCGTACATTAAGTATGAGATTGGAGGGCAGTTCCTACTTACTCGAACTCTTGAGATCTGACCATTTCTTTCTTCTCTAAGGATAAATTTAGATAGTACTTCAGAGTATGAACAAGTATGGCGAAAGTGAATCACCTTGTTAGAGACCGCATCTTGGCGAAAAAATAGGGAGGGGCTTCTACTATTAAGCAACACAGAGAAAGAAACTGACTTAACACACATCATCATCAAATTCCTGAAATGGTCATTAAAACCAAAGGCTTCCAATATCCTGTCAAGGAAAGGCCACTCAATCATATCATAGGCTTTGGACATATCCAATTTTAACCTTACGCCCATCTTGCCCGATCTCATTCTCATGGAATAGATTATCTATTGGGCTAGGACTGAATTCTCTGCTATTCATCTTCTAGGTACGAAGGCCGATTAGAAAGAAGATATCAAACTACTCAGTACCTCGCTAATCTGATTGGCTAAAATCTTGGAAATCACTTTGTAAGTAATATTAAAAGGCTGATAGGTCTGAAGTCATCGAAACTCTTAGCAGTCTCTTTCATATAAGGATGATGAAAATCTAATTTATACCCTAGAAAAATTTGTCTATCAGGAAAAACTCTTGACCAAAATGTATTATATCTGTACCAACAATATCCCAGTAATTCTTGTAGAATTTTGCTGGCAGTCTATCAGGTCCTGGCGCCTTGAGAGGATTCATATTTCGTACAATATCCCTTATTTCTTCTCTTGGTGCCTTGAGAGGACTCATATTTCGTACAATGTCCCTTACTTCTTCCCTTAAAGGTGTGTGACATAAATTAATGTTTATTTCAGGAGGAATTTTATACTCAAAAAGATCATCAAATTCTAGGCCAATCGTCGGGTTAGAAGAAGTAAAAACTTGCTTGAAATTTTGGATAAAATACTGCCCAATATTTTGTTTGCCTTCTATCCAGTTTTCTCTGTCTTCCGAGATAGCCCAAATCTGGTTTCCTTTCCTCTGAATAACTGTCGAAGCATGAAAAAAACAAGTATTTCGATCCCCCTAAATTAGCCATAGTTCTCTTGATTTCTGCCTCCAAATAAGTTCTTGTCTATTCCAAACTTCTTCAATCTCTAATTGCACTGAGGCCTCCAACTCGAGGTTCAATTAGGTTGGTGTTCTATTTTAAACTTCCATCAGCAGCGGTTGAGGAGTTTGAGTTTATCGTGATAAAAGCCAAACACTTCTCTATTCCACTTCTTCATAGCACGCCTCTCATTGTTGATCTTGACTAAGAGTTGGAAGCTTTTAAACCCAAAGACCCTAATCTTCTATGCCTCAGCTATCACAACTCTACAGGATGAGTCTTTACTCCAAGCATCTAAGAATCAAAAAGAGCTTGTTGTCCTCTCGTTCTCTATCTCTGTATCCACCATGATAGGACCATGATTTGATTCTAAAATTGGGAGGTTTCGTACCCCTGCTTTTGGGAAACTGATTATCCATTGAGGATTACATATAGCTCTATCAAACCTTTCTTTAACAAAATTACTGACATCTCTACCATTGGTCCACGTGAAATGAGCTTCTACATAGCCTAGATCAATTGCTCCAGTGTTGAACAGAAAATCAAAAAACCGTTTATCCCCCCGTTATTGAAAATGCCTGTCTCTATTTGACGTTAAAACACAGTTCAAGTCACTCATATAGACCCAAGTACTTCCCCTTGCATTGACCCAAGTACTCATTTAGAAGCTTGATCTTTGCCCTACATAAGGAGTTGCATAAGTAAAATAACAAATTCAGTTTTGTCGACAAATACCTTTTAAAAACTCGATTGCAATGACTGAGGTTGTGGCTGAAACTAGATTGATAACAACTCCCAATTTCAACATCAGGAATAGCCCTCCTACCAAGCCAGCCGTTGGCACAACTATTGCATTAGAAAGTCTTAATTTCCTCCAAAGGTTATTATTAGCCACTGAATTCAACTTTGTCTCCATTAAAAATACCACATCAGTGTCCTCTGCTCTAATAAGAGCATGTAAAGCTTGAAATGCACGGGGTTGGACCAGACCCCGACAGTTCTAACGTAGGATTTTTATGGGGAACCTGGGGGCATGATATGGTCCGCCTCCTCGGCCTCTCCAAAATCCCGACTGGGGAAATTAGGACTGGTAGAGTTTAGTTGTATAACTGCCTGTAGTTCACAAGGGTCATTTTCTGGTATTTGCGACTGCTCCCTAAGGACCTCCTCAATTGGTTTCTTTTCACGGAGAGGTACAAGCCCTGCTTTGCTCTCTAAAAGGCTCCTCTTATGGGGCAGAATATGCTTTCCGATTGTCACAGTCAACAGCTTTAGTGGTCACCTCTTTTGCGTGATCCTTCTGTTCAGAGGTTTCTCCTCCAGAGTAGTCGACGTCACCTCTTGGCCTTTTCCTCTTTCGGCTACTTTCATCGTGGGACTCACTTTTTTTTGCCCATGTTTGTCGGCATGTAGGTCTAAAACACATTCCTTTCGTATGCTTTTTTTTTTTTGGACTTTGGGTTTGTGGGTCCGTTTCTCGTATTTGGGCATGAAGACCCTTTAAATATTGCTGCCAGCTTTTGAACCTCGTTTACACTTCAAAAATCATTAGTTCTGTTCCTGTCCATACTCCCTCCATGGTGTGATACTGAGGAAAGTGTTGAGCCCATACTTAGTTGTTTATCACGCTCGTTGTCAAGTAGGCCATTGACTATCGTAGTCTTTCCCATATCTGACCTATCTCGTGATTGCAAGCACTTTCCATCGATTCCGGCCGAGGGCACGTTATGTGAACTAACCATGGTTGTGCGTTTGTCTCACAATAATTTTGTCACTGACATTGGTCTCATACTCACTAGTGTGCTTTGCATGTTCTGCTTCGGCCTCGTGTCGACTATGGGTACTTCACCTATTTCACTTCTCTTTTCCATCCGGATTGCCTTACTAACTGGGTGGTTTGAAAAGCAATGTTCTGCCTTACTTCCCCATCTCAACCAGGGACCATACAGGGGCACCGTCTTGCAAGCTGTCGCCATTGTACGCTTCATCGGGAGGTTGCAAAAATCATGCTCATGTCCAACTATCCCACATTTGAAGCATGTTATTGGCAAACGTTCGTACTTGAGGTCGACCCAGGTTTGGCTCCCGTCTCCCTTTGGTAACGTAAAACCTGCTCGTAGTGGCTTGTCTAGTCGTATCTCCACTCTGAAACGCAAGTGGTTACTGTTCAGCATGTTATTTTTTTAGTACAGGTTGTACTTCCAGCACCTCATCACTACTTGCCTAGCATTTTCCTCTGTTAAGAACTTGATTGGCCATCCTATCTTTCATCTGCTATATATTTAGATATGGTTATATACATAATGTTAATATTATTCGTAACACAAAAAAGTTATTTTGACATGTATAGGATTAATTTGGACCAAAATGGCTGGTCAAAGAGTTCTTCGTACCCTTAAAATTGTCATTTTTAAAAAAATGCCCAAGTTAGTCATACCCAAGTCACTTCCTCCACCACGAGTCATGACCCATCTCAACTGTTCCAACCATGTGGCCTATTCCTCTTTTTAACCCAATTTGTCATTGCTACTCCAAGCCCAGACCTGCTACACCCGCAAAATTTGGGCTTGGTTACTTGCTTGTCCGGCCCAGTCTGAGTCCAGAACAGTACCAAATCAAGTAACTTGGAGTTTTGAGAGGAATTTTGATTTTTACCGTAAAAGTATAAAACAAATTGAAAAATCCTAGATTTTAAAATTATTTAAAAAATCCTGGATTTAATCAAAAAATATCATTTTTAAATGTATTTAGGAAATATCACTTTTTATTAATTCGTGAGATACTTGAAGTAATATGTCAAATTACTTGAGGTAACTTGATTGGTAACTTTAAGGAACTAGAGTGGTACCCAAAATAACTCAATTGGTTACCTCGGATATCACTAGAGAATACTAATTTTGAAGAAAAGTGATATTTTTTTAAATATTTATTAAAAATTATATTTTCCAAAAAATCTTAAAATGACATTGTTCTAAATTAATCAGGAATAATTCCAAAAAATCAACCATTTTTCAAATTTTAACACTATGGGCCTGGATTTTTGTAACAACCCCGATTGTTTATGGTAATTTTTCAAAAAAAATTAAAAAAATCTCAAATTTTGGAATTATTTGAAAATTCCCGTATTTACTAATTTTAAAAGTATTTATAACAATACCATTTTTTACTAATTGATGAGACATTTTAAATAACTCATTGAAATAACCTATCAAGTTACCTTAGATAACTTTATCGATTATCTCAAGTAATTAGATTGATTACCTCAGGTGACCCAACTAATTACTTCAAGTACTATCAAAATTGATATTTTATAATATTTATCAAAAATGTTATTTTTTAAAAATAATTTTAAAAAGTTGTGTTTTTCTAAATCAATCTTGGATTTTTCAAAAAGTTTAGTCCATCCGAAATTTTTTAATTTTTGGTACTTTGTTCCTAGAATTTTGTAATAAGCCCACATATATAAATAACAGTTCTAAAATTCAAAGTTTGTGATGTAGCAGCCATTTTTCTTTGTGAAAATTAGACCTTGCACAACATTTTAGAAAAGAATTAGAAATGTACTATCGGCTCAATCTTTTCTAGATCTATTTTTTAGAAGTGATTAGCAACCAATTTTTAGACATTAATAACTAGTAATTATTTTAAAAATAGTATTTAAATAAAAAAGTAATACAAAAATTTGGAAAAAAATCTAACCCATCGTCTTTTCGTAATTCTTTTTTTTTTTTAATGGTAGAAGTGTTAAAAAATATTTTTTCTTTTTGAAATAAAGTAGTTTATTTATAACATAATTAACAAAATATATTTTATAGTATATACAACAGTTTTTTTTACCAAAATTATCGTATACGTTTTAAAATCTTAACCAATTAGTTAGAAGAAACTCTATCAATCAGTTGGAAAAAATTAACTAATTAGCAAACAAACTTCAAATAATTAAGGAAAAATATGACAAAATTTATAACTTGAGAATTAAAAATTGTTAACGATAAAAAATTTAGCCCCACGAAATGATACCAAATTACCTCCGCCAAATCATGTGGAACGCATTAGCTAAGCTGAAATGGAAGAGAGAAAATAGTAATTGAAAATTTTTGGAAAGAATTTGAAAAGAAATAAGACAAAAGTCCAGTTTGATTGTTGTATTGTAGCTGGCGCTATGAGCGTAAGCAATTGTGACCCCAAAAAAAAACAGAAAAAAAAAACAGAAAAGAATTGTGGCAAAAAAAAAGTCAATAATATATATATATATATATATATATATATATATATATTATGTTAAAAAAAGTCAAGAATGTTAATGGCAGTAACTAACAACATATAAATTTTTATTTTAAAAAATTTTATTTTAGGAACATCTATTTTTAGCAATTCTCAAATTCTACTTAAAATATTGGTTACAAAATAGATTTTAAGATCTTACATTCAAAATCATATTTTAGCAAAACTCCCTTGTTTTCTACGTACTTCTAAACCTGTTTGCATTTTTCTCTAATTTTGTGGGACACAACAAAATTGTTTTTAAATTGTATAAATTAACTGCAAAAAATAAAAAATAAAAAAAACTTAAAGTTTAGACTTTTTGCAATTTTAACTTTATATTTTGATTTCTGGAAAAAGAAGAAAAAATACGCTCACATTTTGCATTCAAAAAATTTGTACCGTCTGTTTATATTTTGACAAATTTGTTTCCTAAAAAATTATGAATTCAGACTCAGAAAATGTTATTCTTGTTTCTAAATAGTTAAAAAAATTACAAAAAATATCATTTGGACTAACATAAATTGGTAAATACACAGACATATGGAACAAATTTTATGAATTTCAAAACGTAAGAGTATTTTTTTTTCTTTTTGCAGAAATCTAAGCATAGAAATTGCGGAAATATCAAACTTCAAGTTTTTTTTTTTTTTTTTGCAGTTAACTCTAAATTGTATATCTAAATCAATAAATAAATAAGAAGGAAACATACTTAATTATCTTTTTCCTTTCCTTTATGCCTTATTACAGATATGTAAAAATACTCATGGCTTGTGAGGTCCCCCCTTCCCCGCCTTCTTTCAATTTCTATTGTTATTTAGCTGAGTGATTATGTGGCTTATTTGTTTTCCTCAACTATTAAAAAAAATGTGGCTTTGTGTGATTTATTAGTTTATCCACTTCACAAAAAAGCGTGGTTTTGGATAAATTTTCTACAAATTAACAACTGCCTAACCTACATGGAACCCACTCCTAAGAGAGCATAATCATTTTGTGATCGTTGTTCAGTTATTGATTGCGAGATAATTTCATATATTATGTTCCTTCGAGTAAGCCTCTTTCACATTAGAGTACTTTATAAATAACTTTAATTCATAAGCAGATTATCTGGTAAAAGATTTCAGAAGTGATTGTCATGAACAAGATTTCAAAAGTGATTGTCACGAAATCTAATAATTTTTTGACTTTGTTTTAAAATTCTAAAAGGAAAAAGGAAAAAAGAAAAAAAAAAACAGTAGTTTGGTAGGTACTTGTAAAGGACTATCTATGCCAAAGAATTCATGGGAAAAGTCCAAGTTCTTTCACCCAAATTGGCAAAGAGCTAGTTTCCCTTTAGACATTTTCATATCCCTCTACTCTATCATATGTATATTATATATAGTATATGATACAATATATACTAAGTCCAATATAATTAATGCAGTTTGTCAAATGCGAATTAGTACTCTAGAGGAGGTTGGGTATTCCCAAACTGGCAAACCAGAGTCTCTAACATGCACGAACCATGCTCTGGCATGCATTAACCACGAGGCAGTACCTATAAGTATAGTATCAGCTGTATGCGAACGCATAAAACAAGTAAACTAAAAAAAAAGTCCCTCCTCACTCTATGTTAGAGCTCAGGTTTTTCTTGAAACCGCGTTTCTTTAACATCTCAACTAACAAAAATAAGTAAACTATATAAATAAAAATACAGCAGAGACTCAGAGTGCTCCTTCTATAGTTCTCAAGATATAGATTTTATATACATATATGATATATTATTGTTCGTGCTTATAGTTATAAAGTTTCTTTATTAACGCTTAAGGGATTTTACTGTGGAGAAGTGGAAAACATGAAGAGCTTCAACAAATATATTTGACAAGTTGTGGTTCATGCATGATTTAGTAACATTTACTTATCACTGAAAACTAGAAATTGAACTAAGAAAAAGATTGTAACATTATTTTAAGCTGTGTAACAACAATATCGGACTTTTTGACGTTGTAATATGGTTTGGTACACACTGTCGTCCTTATCATTGTTGTCCAATCAGGTGGGAAGATATGGTGCAATAACTTCTGCAATAATAGGTCAATGGTGCATAATTTAGTTTTCTGCTGAACTAATAATATCAATAGTGCACAGCATGTGTTTGAATTTACGAGGCATTGTCTGGTATATCAAAATAGAATTATAAGGTACATTATTTCTAGTAATAACCATTTTCATGAGTTCCAATGCTAATAAGCTACATATGAGTGATAAATATAATTGTGTAACCGTGCGTGGTTTGATTGCTGGCTTCGGTTGGCAAAGAGCTGGATTTTACATGTATGCAAAAATAAGAGAAGGGGAAAAAAAATAAGTGAAGTTCAATATCAATTATAGAAGGAGATTGAATAAATTTATTAGTACAAGATTAAGAAGATAGAGATGATAATGGCAATTGAGAAATTAAAAAGCAAAGGCAATAGTACAAGATATCAATTATATTATTTTCAAAGCCATTGTGGAAGTGCTTGGATCACAATTTAGGGAAGTATGAACCATGCCCTCAATAATGGAAGACCATATGGATTATATAAATACACACATAACACAACATTATGCACTCATTATATTGAGAGGGGTGCATGCCTGCATGCATGGGAGGAAAAAGCACATGGTTGAGGCTATAGAAAATTCTGCACAAAAAAGGGTGATTATTGGCACATATATGAGGTCGAATATATAAGGCAGCGATTCGAAAAAAATTCAGTCACATACATATAAAAAATATAGCTTAAACCCATCAAAGAAAACTATTGCAAGTGGAGAAAAAAAACTATTTAAACATTCAAACTTCAGGAAAATTAAAAAAGGGAGATGGGAATTGATTTTGATGAGTGGCCCCTTCTGATGAATTATTGAGTAGTCAAAGCCTATGTGGACACTATTGGATCACACTTTTGTGCTTTACAACCAAAGCAACAAATATGTATCTACAGATATGTATTTGTATACATATAATTACAAATAATCTGCAGAACCTGCGGAAAATTTCCAACGTAAAGACAATTAGCAGCGTGTTCTTGAGAAGGGATTAGTATAATTAATTAGCTACCGCATCGGCACGATCAATTTTTGGAATATGTCATGGTTCTTACAAAACGTGTTCGTACAGGCATGCTATATAGGAATCATTTGCAGATATATGCACATTTAAATTTTTATTAAAATTTAAGCAGAGCAATATAGATATGCGGGTTGATTATATTAACGTAATTAATGAACGCCATAAAGAAAAGAAGGGATTAGCAACTATATATGGAGAGTTATACGTATAAATTTTTTGAAAACCATTGAAGTCTGAACACAAGCCTTATACCAATTCCAATAGAGCCAGGAGTCAGTACTAATATCTGACCTACTCAATATTCTACAGTTATCACTCTTTGACATAGTCTTAGCATGATCATTAGAATAAAGATTACCACGTGGCACTCGGTCATTGGGATTATATCTTTCAACGAGGATTCCTGCTCTCTGAAAGGCATACAAACATGTCATTTTTTACAATTGATGCTGATATTATCTTACCTCATTTGATCTTATAGTAATATTCACACATATACAAATTAATTCCCCTATGCCTGCCCTATATACTATACCCTATAGTCTATATTCCGTATTTTAGACACACAACGTACATTCACGCATTTTTAAATACTTCAATGAGATTTAAGAATATGGGGTTTCCAAATTTTGTCCAATTAATTAATAATAAGGGGTACTAATGCTATATATATTCGTTTAATTAAACAACTGGAGATTCGGATGGAGATAGATTTCCCTAAGGAATATGATATATATCTCTATATAAAATGATACCCTTAAAGTCAAGGTACTGATGAAAATTTTAAAAAATTGAAAACAAAGGATACGAATGTCCGACTTTTACCATTTTGCTGGCCATTTCAGGCTGCAGATCGCAGTAGGTCAGTATAGGAATCGAGTTAAGACAAAGCACATTTTTTTCAATTGTAGTCCTAATTGGCGACACAAAATGACAATGTGACATTAAACTTGGCCTTTGCTTAGAAGATGTTGACAAGGTGAGCTGTTTATGATGACCACGAAAATCCCAACTCATATAGAAGATCCCTCTTGTCACTTTTTTTTTTTTTTTGAGGTTTAAAATAGTGTGTGAACAAGTCAGTTTGGGAAGTCCAGTTGTGAAGCTCTCTTGCCCTGACTGCCTATAAAGCCAATTTTAAGGGCCTGCCTTTTTCACTGTGTTTTAAAGTCCTAAAATTCTGATGTGCTTCCATGTCATATGCTGCGCTCACAGTTGGAATCCACCTAGGAACTTGAGCACTTTCTTGGCAATAACCTTTTCATGATAATATTACTTTCCCAGTCACCTAACACACTAATATTCATTAGTTTTCAGTGACTAATCTTTGCTTTTCATGATACACTACAAGCTGGTTTTTGTTGCTTTCCGCTATATTATATAATCTTAATCAACATTTGGACATAATTGTCTATATAAGATAATGAAAAAGACAATCAAGATAAAATCCCACTTCCCCTTTTATTTTTGGCAACATAGTTAAGTAACTTTTTTTTTTGAGACAACATAGTTGAGTAACTTTTGTTAGGGTGCAACATTTATTTTGCTCAAGGACCAGCAATTATTAGAATTAAATTTTTTAACAATTAATTAACTATGTACTTTCCCTCCAATAATTTCCCTCCAATAATTTGGGGCTCTTTTGGTGAGTCGAAAGGGCCTTTTTCAGTAAGAAAATACTAGTGAAATTGCCCATATCACTCATTATTTTATCCAAAAAAAAAAATACAGTACTAACATAACACTACTTATAAAACTAAAATTTAAATTAGAACTTCCATGTCTGATCAAGACCTTTGCGGTTGATACTTGTCTCTCCCTTAGAGGCTGAAGTCGCCGAACAGTCGTCATCTGATCCCTCCATTCACGTTCTCCTCTCTTTTCTTTTGCCATTTAGGAATCAATATATCTATTAATTGCAAAAACGATCTCTTACTATTGAGGCTTCTTGCACATGGATATTCATGATATCTTGAGCCCCACGTCGTCGATTTTAGAGAAGGGCATATTCCCATTACCATTTATTTATCTTATATTGCCTCCCTATTTTTCATCTCGGGCCTTTGTTTTTTATTCTATACAAATTTATATATGTTCGTTGAAATCCACAAAAAAGACACGATCTCAACAAGTATCCTATCTACTACATAGGCGGCCATGCATATGTAACAAAAATATTCCACATTGTACCCATATAAACATGCTTCAAAAATAAAATGTATCTAATTTGATCAAGTCCCATGTATATGAAAATTGTAAACAAGATTATGCAAGTAAGTTGCTTTATCAACATCTATTAAAAAAAAATTGCCATCTGGGTTTTCATCATATATAAGTATGAAGAGAAAGTACCACCTCACAACAGTTAATTTGATCTTTCTAATGATATATTTGTGAACTTAGTTAACTAAAATTAGACCATTGATAGAACCTATATTATTGTCAGATAATTATGGCCTCCGAGCCCAATAAAAGAAGTTATGAATTCTGTTGCTTAGATATAATGCATTTGGTGGGGTCATCAAATCTTCTCCGAGCTTCTATTTTGTCCTGAATTTGTTTGAAAATCAGAATCTTAATCTTGGGTTAAATTGGTATCTTTGTGTGCTTGTGATCAGGTCATCCGAAACTTAACTACTCTTATATATATACACACCTCTTCAAATTATATTTTTGCGTCAAAATATGCTTTTCTTAATGCATGATCATTGATTTGGTTTTTGGAATAGAATTTAGAGTTTATTCGGCAAAGATTTGATTAGTCATAGGTTGGGAATTAGGGATTTATGGGAAGGAGAAAACCAACCACCATTCATTAATTTAAAAATACATACATTAAAATGGCCAAAATTAAATTAAATACCTTGGCTCTGACTAAGAAATTAATAAGAGAATATGGAAATTTTTTTTATGAAACGAAAAATAAAAACATAACACCCCTTCTATCAACCACCAAATTATTCGTTGTGTATCTTAAGACGATTTTAGATGGAGGAGAAATTTGACAAGATGCCAGAAGCTACAGTTGGCATAATGGATAAAAACTATATATCTGTAAAAAAGGTGATCCTTGATTTTGCTTACACAATCATTGATATTTCCTTTTCTTTTTTTTTTTTTCCTTTAATTTTTTGAGACAGGCAAGTTGGGGCTGCTTACTTAATTCTTGTGTCAAAGCCATGAGGGGTACTACTTCCTCTATATAAGAGAGACTCTTCTGTCAAACTTTTCATTCAACAGTTCTAGCTCTTTCTCAACTCTCTCTTCTCTTATCTCTCATCTCTTAGACCATATACAACAGCTTTCTTAAATAAAAACCTCCTCATCAATATTCGAATTAAAAAAATATTATAGGAAAAAAAAAAAGAGAACGCTAGAGTTGATATGGCTATAGAGATTGGGCAACCTTCAGTTGGTCTATCAAAGGTAGCAACTTCTGATACTCATGGAGAGGACTCTCCCTATTTTGCTGGGTGGAAAGCGTACGACGAAGACCCTTATGATGAAAAAACTAATCCGTCGGGTGTCATACAGATGGGATTAGCCGAGAATCAAGTAAGTATAATTAAAACAGTACTAATTATCTCATACTCAAAATTACTTAGATCTTCTAATTAAGATGCATACTAATTTGCTTAATTATAACAATAATTAATTAATATGAATCTTCTTTTTTCTTGAACAGGTTTCATTTGATTTGCTAGAGAAATACTTGGAAGAGAACTCGGAAGCCTCCAGCTGGGGAAAAGGAGTGACAAGCTTTAGAGAAAACGCTTTGTTTCAAGACTACCATGGCCTATTATCATTCAGAAAAGCAATGGCGAGTTTCATGGGAAAAATTAGAGGAGGAAGAGCTAAGTTTGACCCTAGTAAAGTTGTCCTCACCGCCGGCGCAACCGCCGCCAATGAGCTCTTGACATTCATTTTAGCAGATCCTGGAGATGCTTTGCTGATCCCGACTCCGTACTATCCAGGGTAAGAAACTTAAAAAAAAAAAAAAAGAAAAAGAAAAAATCCTTATTTCATGCGGAAAAAAAAAAAAGAAGCGCAAGTTTCAAAAGTTAGTTAACCTCTTAGAATGAGTATAGTAAACTTTTCCTGATTAATAAGCTAAAGGGCCTTGTGTTTAACTTTGATTTCATGCACATTTTGACGTCAAGAAAGCTCTTAAACTAATCGAATTCAAAATGGCTTCTTCGTACAGATTTGATAGAGATTTAAGGTGGAGGACTGGAGTGAAAATTGTGCCAATCCACTGTGACAGCTCCAGCAATTTCCAAGTTACCCCTCAAGCTTTGGAAGCAGCATACAATGAAGCCAAATCCATGAACGTCAGAGTTAGAGGGATTCTCATCCCAAACCCATCAAACCCTCTGGGGGCCACGATCCAACGGTCGGTACTAGGGGAGATTCTCGATTTCGCCACCCGAAAAAACATCCACCTCGTCTCGGACGAAATCTACTCGGGATCAGTCTTCTCGTCCTCGGAGTTCGTGAGCATTGCCGAGATTCTCGAGGAGCGGAACTACGAGGGCTCGGAGAGAGTCCACATTGTCTACAGCCTCTCCAAGGACCTCGGGCTCCCCGGTTTTCGGGTCGGCACGATATACTCGTACAACGATAAGGTCGTGACGACGGCAAGGAGGATGTCGAGCTTCACCCTGATATCTTCCCAGACGCAGCATCTCTTGGCGTCCATGCTCTCGGACGAGAATTTCACTGAGAACTACATAAGGACGAACAGGGAGAGGCTGCGAAGGCGGTACGAGATGATAATCGAGGGCCTGAAAGGCGCCGGTATCGAGTGCTTGAAAGGCAATGCCGGGCTGTTTTGCTGGATGAACTTGAGTCCACTTTTGGAAGAACCAACTAGAGAAGGTGAATTGAAGCTTTGGGACTCGATTCTTGGCGAGATGAAGCTCAATATCTCGCCGGGATCTTCGTGCCATTGCTCCGAACCGGGCTGGTTTAGAGTGTGTTTCGCCAACATGAGCGAGCAGACACTAGAAGTCGCCTTGAAAAGGATACACAATTTTGTGGAACAAAGAGATCGAAGAGGAAGAAATTGAAGTCTCGTTCTATTACTCTCTCTTGATCATCAGTATATTTGCTTTTTCTTCACATATATATTTTTTTGGAATGGTGTTTAAGCCATTTCGATTCTTTCTGACAAAACCCCATTTCAAGAAATGGGTTTTTGTCTCATGATGATGATATTTTACTTGTAAATCAAGATTCATAATATTGAACAACATACCATTGTTTGCTTGCTCTGCTTTCAGCAAAGCAAGTTTTAATTTCTCATGAAACTTTCTTATTCGGCTGTAGTATGAATCCATTTTATTTTCGTTTGTATTACTGATCAATATTATAGCGCAAACATTGATATTATGCCCGAGAGCTAAAATACGATATAGCGGTATTGTATACATCGTACAGTACATGTTTTTCTACGTCATCTCACATCATCATTATAAGATTAAACAGTATACTTAAACTAACAAAAATTAATAAAATAGTTCAGAAACATGAGCATAATTATGTCAATAGGTATAGGCCAAATTGGAATTGCTTTTTGCCTGATTCTAATTATGAAACAATTTTAGCTACAATTGGTGTCTGGTATAAACTGCTTAAAATTATGTCGATTTATTTTACCGGCCTTGAAAGTAACTTTCGATACAAATAGTTTAGTAAAAATATTCAAAAGTGATTGACACATAATCAAACCACTTTTCACAACTATTTGAGTCTTTGAGATGCTAAATTAGGATCTAAATTTTTCAGCTCATACTTCTGATTTATAAATTAGAATTTGCAATTTTCTTAGTAGCACAAACACACAATAATATCAAACTGGTTCTACGTCTCACCAATAGCTACGTACTAATACGTCGGCAGCCTCCCTACTACAGAATTCTCTTTTATAACACTCACTAGTATATGCGAGCGTCTAACCAAATTTGATGAAAGTGGTTCAAAAATACACATTATCAATAAGCATGCGTCTAGCTGATAGAAATTCGGCACCCACCCTAGTACAAAATTCGCTTTGATATAACAATAAAGAATACAATATCGCGGGCCGTACCAAATGAACGCTTTAAAAAAATTGTATCTCTATCCATTAATTTTGCGTCTTTGACTCGGTCACCATTTCTTAAGAAAAAGAAATATGATTTGCTCAGGAGTATAATACATAGCTATAACTCAATCAACTTTTGAACGAGTACTTATAATTAGGCATATTTAATACTACAGTGGGGACTGGAGCAGTATACTAACCAATCATCATCATCAATGGCTATGGTCCAAGCCATTAAACTTCATGGCTTGGTTGAAATATTAAACCTAAGAACTTCTTCTCCTAACCCTTTGACATTTGAGGATTGGAAGTTATTGGGTGGGGATTTTTTTCGGTAATGGGCGTGTCATGCTCATATAACCTGGCTTGATTGAGATATATTAATTAGATAATACGATTTTGCATTAACATGGAGCTTCTCAATTTATATATATTAAGCTTGCGTACCACGCTTTACACCAAATATTTGGTCCACCACGTGACCACCTGATACACGCCCAGATCGATCAGCTAATAATCTCCATTGCTTTAAATTAAGTTATAATAACACCATCGATCTAGAGCTAATAAACATTTAAACTTTGACATATTTAAAGCTGGCTTCTCATAATATTTCGTGTTATGATATGAGTTTTATGAAAATAAAACAAGGATAAAATGTAATGCATATCAACTAAGGATTGTCTAGCTGGGCATTATAACCTCAGATGCAGCTAGATATACATAGGCATCGCCTAGCTAGCTAGCTTAATTAGGAGTATTATGGTATACATATATAACTATATTTTATGCAAGATTTATATATTATAAGTGCATGTCATCACTACTATAGTTTGCGAAGTGCCGAAGTGGACACATAATTATTATATTTCGAGTTTGCAAAATATTTTAGCATTTACTTTTAAGTTTAATTTGACTTTCCAATCCTTTCTAACTTGAATAAAAAATAACAAAATAATAGCTTATGGTGTGTTAAGTAAAGATTCAATCGCTTTTATCATCTTTCAACCAATTGCCTTCACAAGTTTCCTTTTTCTTTATAAACTAACCACTTAACTTCCTGATTAGACATTATATTAAACTTTCCAATTTTGATATATGTGACATGAAGTAAATATTTTAATAGGTTTGTCTGTTTTTTCAAACATTAGGCCTGCAAAATATACTTTCTTCCTTTCTAAAATAATGGCTTCTCTTAAATACTAAACAGTATCGAAAGCTTCATAAACTTTCCAATCATGTTTTTGTCAACTATCTATATCTTTTTAGGCTTAAGTTTCTGTTCAAGTTCGAATTGTTAAATTTTTGGTTGAATTTCATGTAAGTCAACCTCAAATAATTATCTATTTTTCTATCTCTTTCTTTCGTTTTCTTTTTTATGAGCTGAGGAGGCAAAAGAAATCTTGGTCATTTAATGACCTTCCAAAAAGTATAAGAGGAATCCTGTTTGATTGTGAATAAATACTATATATAACATAATACAACTAGCACTTGACTCTATTCATTGAGAAAACAAAAAAAAAAAAAGAGAGAGAGAGAGAGAAGAAAGAGTCATACGCTTTATACTAAGGATATTCTTGTCATCATTGTAGTGAGTCCTATCGATACCAAGAATTTTCTAAATGAATCTATTGCTGTAAAATTAAGATGCTACAAAATTATAATAACATGATCCTTCTTTTCATTTTAAAAAATGCTAACGTACAAGTTGTAATGGAGTTATATTCATGGATACTCTGGTAAATGTTTTGCCCCCTTCTATAAAGCAAACCTATTCCATAATCTAATATACATAACTTTTACACGAAAATTATTAAGGAAAATATACTACAACGAGCCTTAAATAAAAAAGCACATGATTTTCCCTTAAAAAAACCCCTTGTTTTGGCCCTTAAGGGTTTTTTTTTTCCCCAAAAAAGTGGCACCAAAAACAAATGAATCAATAAATTAAGAACCGAAAGTTTGAAGAGATAGATTGGAAGGCAAAAAAAGAGAACCACGTGTGAAATTAGTTGGTAGGATTCCGCACTACGCTTCTCTCCGTAGCACAGTTTCGTTTTGACAATTTCTTAATACTTTGGTACCAAACCTCTTTAATCCTTCCAAGTCAAAGGTCAACCGTTTTACCATTTAAATGTGCGATAGCCCCCGTGACAAATCATACGAAACAAAAAACAAACCCACTAATCGCCACCGTCCAGATCACACCCATGTGGATCACGGAGGCAATCATGAACTGCCACGTAAGCATATGTGTACAACTATTACATCCTAGCATCCAACTACCATTTTGGATTTTTAATCTTCTTATGAGCAATCTCAACTTAACAAACATTAGAATCGTAGAATGGAGGCTTGAAATGCCGTAAAGTGCAAAGTTTTTTGTGGCGTGATAGCCGCTGCCAGGGAGCAAGTATGGGCCCACCTTCCACCCTAACGTTACGATTTTACAACAGTATGCAAATTAATGCCACAAGAGAAAGAAAAAAAAAAAAAAAAAAAGAGAGGGGGGTATATTTTGTATATTTCTATTATAATTCATAAAGAATGGAAACTTGATAGTCAAACGATATTGACTGTATTTCCTTTTAGGATAACAACACTCAATCCGGATTTTGAAAATGAATGAATTCGAGAATTTTTGGCATTGTATGTTGTTTTTAAAGTGGTGTTATCAGGGATGAGAACAAAAATTGTTCTCTGTCTCCTTCAAAAAAAACAAAGAGTAGTAGGCAAATATTTTCTTAAAACAATGTTTAAATAAAAAATTATTTAGAATAAGAAAGTAAGAGAGGGAAATTCAAATAAGAGAAGTAGTGAGAGAAGTCAAAAGAGAATGTAGAGATGAGTGAAAGTCAAAAGAGACAAAAAAAAAAAATCAATGACAGTTATAAGAGAACATGAAGAAAGATAAACTAATAAAAATACAAAACAGAAAAAATCAAGTTTACGAGGATACAAAAAATTACGAGAGAGAAATTTACAACAGAAAAAGAGATGAGAAAATTTGAGGAGAGACAACGAGGGAAGAAAATATGATGAGAGATATTCTAGTATAATTCAAGAAATGAGAGAGAAATGAGTTTTCCTTTTAGTTTTTTTTGAGAAATATTGAAAAATAATATTTTGTTGTTATCTAAATTTTAAATTTTTTAACTTTGTTTTTAATAACTGTTACTAAAAACAATGCAGAGAATAATTATCTGATTTTAAAAGCAAAAAAGATGTTTTTTAATTAGTTACAATGCCAAATATCACTTAGCAATGTTGTTAATTTTACCATAACATAAATGTAAATTGATACTGTTTTCTACGTGGAGATGAATTGAAGTACTTTAGTGAAATCATATTAGTTAACTGGGTTTTTATAATTTTCTTTGACATTATTTTAAAGTAGCTTAGCTCATTAGTCATTGCTAAAAAAATTTTGTTGCGGGTTTCTTTTCTGAATGGGTTTTTGGCATGTCTAAATCTATGTTATTCGTAAGTTGGCAAAGTAGTCCCTAAGTTATTTTTCTTTTTGTAATTAAGTTCTTAAATTTTAAAAATTTTAGCAATTAAGTCCTTTTCATTTGTTAATATTAATCATATTTTTATGAAATTGAACATATTTAAGTTAAAAAAAATTGATATTTCACTAATACTAATTAGTTTTGAAGGGAATAAAAAGAAATTTTAAAATTAAAATTTCAAAATTTTCTTTTTAAAATTTTTTATATTATTTTGTTAATTGTAGTCAATTTTTAGTTATTTTTCTTCCAAATCAAACTAGTGCCAATAAAATATTGACTTTGACCTTCATAAACCTTGTATATGACTTGACAATGATCAATTTATCTTACATTTTAACAATTACTAACAAAAATAACTTAATTGTCAAAATTTTTATAATTTAGGGACTTAATTGCTAAAAATAATAATTCATGGACTAATTCTGCCAATATCGCGAATAACAAAAGGGCTTATAATGCCAAAAACCCTTTCTCAATTGTATGGCCTTATATAATCTTAATAATATGATTTATAAACTTCATTGTTACATATTTAATTTTCAAATATTCCCAGATTATATTGTAACTATAATCGTGCAATATAAATATATATATATAGGCATTAATCCAGTAGGTATTTTTTTCTCATATATAGATATTGTTTTGGCCAATAAAAATTTATCATGCTTATTTTTTCATAGCAAAGAGTAAAAAAGAGAAATAATATTAATAATACATGTCTTTTCATGCACTTCATTATAACTATTGGAGTACCATTAGAAGATGATCGAACAACTAAAAAAAAAATACTTACACATAGTTTGAAAAAAAATACCTATTGAATTAACAATCTATACATATATATATATATATATATATATATATATATTGAAGTGCAATAGATAATTGTAGTCATCGTGACTTCGTAAGTTTCATACGTATTGAGATTTAAATACGTCAATGGCTATATCTTCGGATTTTCGTTATAGCACAACTCTATATTCCCATGGTGGTATAAGTAACAAAAAAGACAAAACTTCGTCTCTTTAAGGACAAAGTTCTAACTTCTAAGTACCAAAAAGAAGCAAGATAGTTCGAATTATGTCGCTAATTCCTTGAAAACGACATTGATTGGATACCTCGATTCTTAGTGTTGCTTTAGTGCGTAGGGACGACATCATTACTCTCGTCGTTTTGGTTTGTATCAGACGACGTTGTTTGGGCGTCAATTTCCAGTCCGTGTTGTTCTTCACTCGATGTTAGGCCTTAACAATGGCCCCTTTACATCAATACTCAGGGCCAGATGGACCTGATTAGTAGTAATTTGGACCTAAATGACTTTTCTAAGACTAATTTCCAGAAGAAAATGGATCGAAGCAGTAGTATTTAGTCCAAAATTTCTAGGAGTATTTTGCAAAATGACTTTTTTTAATAGTGTCAAAGTATTAGTTACTTCTAGCTATTATGTAACCGATATTTTTTGTTATATAAATAGACTCCTCAAAAGACTATTATTAATTAAAGTAAAATGCTTCAAATTACAATATAAATATAATGATTACAATTTCAAATTCTATAAAAAAATGAGACGAAAAATGGATCACAAATACAATTAAGAACAAATATGTGGGTTATCTTAATTCTCCAAAAGAAACAGTTAACTATAGCTATCAATAATCTATTACCTTCAACATTTGCTCTTGGCTATGTTCTTGGTAGGGTAGACTATATGAAGCCAATATTAATTGAGATCTATGCCCGTAGAAAATAAAAATAAAATAAAATTCGGTCACTAAACATATCTAGATCTAAGAAAATTTCTCAGATTTAAGATCTAGAGCAGACTTAAATTTATACAAAAGATGGTACTACAAACCAAATCTATATGTAGATTTATTAAAAATAAAAAAGAAAGAAAAAAAGAAAAAGAAAATAGAAATTGTGAGAATGAGGAAGAAGAGAGTGAGCAAAGGAGGCTAGATAAAGAGAAAAGAAGACCCCCTCTCCGGAATCCATGCATGATGAAGAAATAATAAGGGGTGTCTGTTTTTTCTGCCTTTATTAGTGACCGATTATTAGTCCTCAATGATCTATTTCTCTTTTTAAAATAATTTTTAAGGACGGTCACAATATTAATTTTAGTAATATATAATTACTATAAGTATAACTAGAATTCATGATTATCGTAGGATTATTGGGAATTTATATTTACGAGGTCTACTAAGTCTCCTATGATTAAAAAAGTTACTCACCTATAAATATTTTCAAAACTCACTCTTATTGTCATGTCACAAATATAAAATTACTTGATCACTTTATTCCCTAATAAATTCTAAAATATATTTTTCTCCAATAAACCTTAAGCTATACATACCACCACTATTACATGTAGTTAGAAGTGCATAAAATTTGCACGATCTAATCCAATTCACACAATCTAATCCACAAAATGCAAATATCCATACATGTGCAGATTAGAATTATTGAAATCAATGCTTCTACAGATCATATATATTTTTTACTTTGTAAGTAATCGATCCAATCCAATCTACACTTAACTTACATATATTAAAAATTATATATTTATATTTATATATTATACATGTTTTATAATTTATATATATTATAAATTTTACTATTAGTTGTAATTTAAGAAGCCAAATCTTTTTAAATAAAAACACATGTTAAAATAATAATTAGTGAGCCAAACTTGTTAAAAAGAAGGTCTAAATTTGTGCATCTAGAATAAAAAAGTAACCAATCTAAAATAACTGATCTAATTTACATATTCGCAGATTGAATTAGATTGGTTAAAAGATTTTATGCATATTGGATTAGATACGATTTTTGAAATCTGCATTAGTACGAATCAAATATAATTTATAAAGTTCAAATTAAATTCGATGAATACTCATACCGGTAATACCTTGCAACCACCATCGTTCCTAATCTTGATAGAGTCTCCGCTTCACTGAGATCGAAAAATTTAGACCATGATCGAAGTTGTTATGGTGCCTCTCACATTCATTCTAACCCTAGACGAGCCACTGATCGAGAATTTTCGACCCTTGTCAAACATTCTTGGCCAACTTCCTAATGTCGTTTCATTCTCTTTTGTCTTTTTTGATTTAGTAAAAAATTTTGACGAAGGTCGAGTTGAAGGTATTTTTGGAATTCCAAAATATTCATTAAATTTCAAAAAATTTTATTACAATTTGTCCCAAGAATTATAAATAGGGTTTTCTTATTTTACACAGTAAAGATAATACAATATTACCAAAATATAGTGAAAAAAACATAATTTGCTTCTATCATGTCTGCGGTTGGTATTTTTCAAAAAAAAAATGATATAATCAAAAAAGTGGTGACAATATCGTAATTTCAGCCAAACCCTTTTGGATAGTGTTTTTCACATTAAAAAGCTTACCTTCACCTAATGTTGACCTCATACTGTGGTTCAAACCTTGATCTCACCTTTTATATTTGTTTCCTTCTTTTGTTATAATTTTATTAATTTTTTTCCTATTTATTTATTAATTTTTGTTTCTTATCCTTTTTTTTAATAAAAATCCTTTTCCAATCAATTTTATACTTTAGGAGGCAATTTCTTTTTGAATATTTTTTCAAATAATAAAAAAAAATTCTTTTTTCCAATTCATTTTTAAGGAGGTGATAAATACTTTTTTTTTTGATAATCTTAGGAGAGAAGAAGTTTTTGTCTCTCCTTAGAACATGAGGCAATATTTTTTTTTAATTTAATCTTTGAAGAATGGAAAAAATGTCTTAAACTTTTATTCTTGTTTACATTTTTTTTAATAAGAAATTTTTTGTTGGATTTAATATAAAGGAAAATGATGCCGTTAGATTATAATCAATAATTTTCTAGGTTATAGTAGGTAACATATTATCTTATTTGACAACAAATATTTAATAACTAATGGTAACCAATCTAGTTAGTAGTTTCCAAACGAGTGACTGGTTACTAGTTATTGATAACTAATCTATTAATCGGTTATTTATTTTTTAAAATAGTGGTTAGTTACAAAGCTGATGATTACTGAATACCAATTATCAATTTGGTCATTGGTTAATAATTTTCATAAATAAACAATCTAGTTAATGAATTTTTTTTCCCTCTTAAGGGAAAAGCCATTAATTATACATTAACATTAATAAATTTGATTATTAGTTATTTTGATTACTAATTTGGTTATCAATGACCAAACAATAACTAATTTAACTGGTAACTTATAAATCTACTGACCAGTTAGTTTCTTAAGATTTTGTACTACAACTTGAGATCACGTGCATTCAATTAGAATGTAACCTAGATTTTTTTTGTCTTTCATTTCTTTAATTCACTTTTCCATTTTTTCATTTTTTAAAAATTATTTTCTTCTTCTATTTTATATATTTTGTTTTTTTCCCTATTTTGTTCATTCATTTTCCTTATCACTTCCCTTTTTTCTAAGGAAAAGAATAAGCTACTTTTTTTTCCTCCTCATTATAGCAGAACCAATTCAGTTACTAATTACTTTTCGTTATTAGTTACTTTGATTAACATTTACTAATAAGTTACTAATTTGGTTAGGAGTTATCTATTATCGTTTCCTCTACCTATAATGAGATCAATTCAGTTACTAGTTATTATTTATTTATGGTTACTTTGGTTACTATTGCCAATAAGTTACTAGTTTAATTACTCATTATCAGTAACTAATTACTAATTTGGTTATAATTTAGTTACTATACTTGTAAGTTATTCTTAAAGTGGAGGTCTTGGCTTCAAGTAAAGTTAAGAACGCGAATAAATCCTTGAGAGTTATGAGGCCTACAAAAGATAGTATAAATGAATAACGATAATGGTTCGTATATAAGAGTCATAAGTTCGTGAGCTAAGGACCAATAGAGGCTTAAAACAGGGGTCATTATATAAAAACATGTTTTTTTTTTAAAATAACGACCTCTGTTTCAAACTTCCATTGGGCTTCTTGTGGCCTATAAGATATAGTACGAATGAATAATGACACTGATCCGTGCATAAGAGCCATAACTTTATAGACCAAGGTCGAAAGCTTGAAGTGGATCGTTATAAATAACCAGTAACAAATGTGGTTACTAATTTTGTTATTAGTTACTTTGGTTACCAATAAATTACCAATATGGTTACTGATATCAATGTAATTATTGGTTATTAAATTCTCTAGTTATTGGATACTAATACTAATCTAGTGACTAATTACTATTTTAATCACTAGAAATGATCCATAAACAATCTAATTACTAGTTACCTATTTGATTATTAGTTACTAATTAATAATTTAGCTATTAGTTACTATTTTTTATAGTTACAATTGTGTTAAAAATTACTAACTTGGCTATTAGTTTCTAGTTTCTTTAGTTATCAATGTGTTACTAATGTGGTCATCATCGCCAAATTAGTTATTATTTTCTAGTTTTCTAATTTATGGTTATCAGTCACAATTTTGGATTGGTAAATAATTTAGTTACCGTTATCATTCACTCTAGTTACCATATTGATTACCAGTTACTAAATTGGCTACCAATTACTAATTATCGATTACTAATCTAATTAAAAAGTAATCAATATTTAATTTTTTTTTCTTACTGAGATTTTATCAAACATGTAGCGATCACTAAGAAGAAGCATTTAGTTACCTCAAATCATGCCAATTGTTTGAAATCTGCCCATGTTTAAATATTTAGGATGTCACAAGGTGTCGATTAGTTCCGAATAGCATACAAACTCCAATTCCCAGAAAAGAACAAAAACACCACTTCCAAAGCATATAATCAAAGAACACCTAGACCAGATGACAACCATAATCAAGACAAACATAAGTGAAAATGGGGAGAGAAACGGCAATACACAAAGAAACCTCAAACGTTTAGTGACTGAAAAAATTGTGCTCAAAATCCGAATCTTGTGCTTCATAATGCTATAAAGCCATGGACTTTCTCTTCTTCGAGTTTTAGCCGCCATTGACTTTGCGTTCAATCTCAGAGGCATCCTATTTGAGTCCCTCAAACTTTATGTCTCTCCTTCCACCGTGAAATAGAACAACGCGATGGCACCTCCGGTTGTGGCCTCGACCCAATCCACCAAAGCACGATAATGGGCACCTTGTTCCTTCTTTTCTTCGACAATGAACTGCAGCTCCATAGCTATTCACTATCTCGTTTGTCAAACGACCAATGCTTAGGTAATGTGAGTGAGTCCGTGTGGTCGAGGTGTCATTTTTCTAAAATGTATGGTATGGAAAAAATTAAAATACAGACACCATATATTTGAGATAATTTATTGAAATATCGTATTTTGCCTAATTTACCTTTATAAATATCAGCAACCGGATAGTTACTATCTATTGCTAATTGGGCTTTCTATAAAATTTTAGGCCCAAAGTACCAAAATTTGAAAAATCTCAAATGGGCTTAATTTTTGGAACAATCTCGAATGTATTTTAGAAAATAATACTTTTTAAAATTATTTTTAAAAAATAACACTTTTAATAAAGAAATAGAGAAATACTATTTTTTCTTCACAATTAGTATTTTCAATGGGTAATCTGTTGGTTACTTAGAGTAATCAATCTAATTACTTGAAATAACTAATCAAATTATCTAAGTGGTTATCTCAAATATTTCGTCAATTACTAAAAAGTGATATTTTTCTAATTAAAATATGAAAATTTTTAAATAATTTCAAAATCCGGAATTTATTATTTTTTTTGGAAAAATTACCGTTAAAAATCAAGTTTCCTCTTGCTAATTTTGTAGTTGTGACACTACTAAGCACGAATGGGCCTATCGAATTAACATGGACTTGTCCAAAACCCACTCAATCCAGCCCAAAACAATAAAACGAAACTGAAAAAAATGCGTTTCGATGAAATTAACGAAGGGACCCAAAGATTTTGATATTTACGAAATCGCACCATCTTGGAAGTAAAACCTCCAAACTCCTAATCCGCCAATACGCTCGCCTCTCCCAAAACTCGGCTTATCGTCTCTCTTGCTCTCTGCATTCGAATCCATAATCCACAGAAAGGTAAACACTCCTTTGATCACTCAATCTCATACGCTTCGATTTACACGTTATCAATCTCTTAGGCCTCTACTTTTACTTCTTTAGATCCGGTTTTCTTCAACCCGATCTCTTTGTACGACTATAAAGATTCGTCCTTTTTTAAATTTTATACGTTTATGTGATTGAATTATGGTTTGTGATTCTATGATTTTGGTGGCTAAGCATGAGAATCCTTGGAGGTTTTGGGTATTAGCTGAATACCATATTAAAATATTTTTGGGTTTTTTTTTAGAGTTTTTAATGTTCATTGTTAATAGGATTGATTTGTAGATTTGAGGCGAGAATCTCGGTTATTGGGATTTTGTAGCCAAAATTTTGATCTGGGTACATGGGTAGATGGAATATGCTGTTAAGTTTAGTTACTTTGGAAGTGTAGCATTGGGTAATGTTTTGGTTTGGGTGAGCAGTTTCATTGTTAGGTCATGTTAGTAAAATGTAGTGGGAATGAAAATAAACAAAATATTTCCCTTTCCCGTCCATAAATGTGTTTACATACACATTTGGGACACTAATTTTTGGGAACTATACACATAATTAGTGAATGGGATGGATGATTCAATTTTTGATTCGTTCTTATTGCTGTTTATAACCTTTTTCTCTACTATTCTTTTAATTACGAATTAGTAAACATGCTGTTATAGTGTTTTAACAGAGAACAGGAGTATGGCGAGTATGCTAATAGACTGCTCAGTGTCTTTGATCCCAAATTATGCATGGCCTTTAATAAGAATAAGAAATCTTATGCTTGTTGAATTTGTTTCCTTCAAAGCCTTAATTTTTTTTTTCTAGGATTTTTGATATTAAGCCTCAGAGTACTCCATCTACATTTTCAATGCCTGATAATAGTGTAAGTCTTGGTTGTTCTTTGCATGCCAAGAAGAAGCGTGTAAGAAGTTGAATGATGGCTGTACATAGTTTTCCGATATTTCAGAAAATGATTAATGCTAATTCTTTATTTAGCTAGCTTGCAGAAATAATTGTTCTCCATTTATAAATTACTCGTCTTCTAGGATTCAGAAACTTTGTTGAAAGGTTGAATTCTTGCATTTTCCCTTTTTCCTTGTCAACTGAATAAGGCGCTCATTGTTAGTGAGCAGAAATTTGTGGCAAATGAGTTTTATTTAATGACTGGCATATTATGTATTGCCTTGTTTTCTGCAGTTAGGCTTAATTTTTGTGTTGATGGCGTCAAAATTGCATCAGTTGCAATCTAAGGCTTGTCAGGCATCACAATTCGTTTCCAAACATGGATCTGTCTACTACAAAAAGTTGTTAGAGCAGAACAAGCAATACATTCAGGAGCCACCAACCGTGGAAAAGTGCAATCTGCTTTCAAAACAATTGTTTTACACTCGTCTTGCTAGGTTATATATCTGCTCTTCATTGTCTTGTTACTAAATGGCTTTGAATTTTTTTTTCTTCTTTTATAACAACGACTATGTTAGCTTTATTTTCCAATTTTTCTCGGATTGTTGATGGGAAAATATATGTAGTCAAGGCACTTGTTTTGTTTAGAACCATATTACCCATATGAAATAAAGGATTTGGCTCTCCCTTCTGGAATTTGTGGTTATCTGCTATCATGTTCTGACTTGTTTCTATACTTTGCAGCATTCCTGGTCGTTATGAGTCATTATGGAAGGAACTTGACTATGTCAAGCACATCTGGAAAAACAGGCAGGAGTTGAAGGTTGAAGATGCCGGTATAGCTGCTCTGTTTGGGCTTGAGTGCTTTGCCTGGTTTTGTGCTGGTGAGATCGTGGGAAGGGGATTCACTTTCACCGGTTACTATGTTTGAGGACACCACATGATAGAATGTGTTTTTAGAGGTTGCATGTGTAAGTCTCTCCTTTTATTTGATTCATCTAAATTGAGGGAACTCTACATGCAATTTTTTTCTCTCTTTTTTCATTGAGCAAAATTTTTGAAGCTGAGAAATCGGTGGGCAATTCTGACAGCCTTAATAATTTAAATCCATGAATTCGGAAGTGACTGGATGGAGCTTGATTTTGTTTTGTTATTCTCTGTTGGGAACTATTGCTACCAAATCATAATTAGCGATCTCATTGCAAGATTGTTGCTTTTACTTGTTTATTCCACCAACCTTCATGTCGAAATTTCTTTCATACAACTTACCATTTCTTATTGCAACTCTGCACAATCGCTCACATCCATCTACGTGACATGAGGATTGATAGTAGCAGCACATTTATGTCAATTGGAGTTTTAATTTAACTTTCTTTATTACGTTTTTCTTTTTCTGGGTTTTTTTCTTTTGGTTCAGAAGCAGAATCTCTCTCTCTCTCTCTCTCTCTCTCTCTCTCTCTCTACACACCACAATTTCTGGCTTGAGTTTTAGTGGGTGAAATTCCATCTTGGAAGCAAACATATGGGATGTCCTAATGAAAATTCTGGTTTTTTTTTTTTTTTTTTTTCCAAATTTCGCCATTTAAATGTTTGATGAAATTAGACGTTAAAATGGTAAGCAGAATTTTTGTACGCTTTCTCCATGTCAGCATGAATAGATATGTTATACATTTTTTCTTTATCGGTTTTATCCTATAAATCTGGCTATTAGCAGCTAGATTTTGATTATCGGATTAACACAAAACGTACTACTTACTAGAGCATTATTATATTCTGCATACATCCAATTGCACTTTCGTCACAATTAAACATTGGAGATGCATGGCTTTACAGTAGACAAACGAAAATAGAATTATTACACGCTTATTTTCAAGCATTTTTCTGAAAACTTTTCTTTTGGAGAATTAAAAGACATTTTAACAATTTATAATCTATGGACATTAAGAAATCCACTGTCAATTGGCCTCTCCCCGTCCAAACGAAAATGCCACCAGTTAAAATTACTCGAACAAATTTAGTTGTTGATGGATGTTGACTTCGTCTGTCTTCCATTTCTTTTGACTCTTCTTCTATGATTTTATCATTTATTATTCAGAAGGAAACGAAAACGGCATTATCGTTTGTAAGAATTAAGAATGCCATAGTATACGGTTTTTAATTTGAGGAGTTGCAATTTGCATGTCATTGTCAAATTCTGAATTTATTCTCTCTCTCTCTCTCTTCTTTTTTTTTTTTTTTTTTTTAATAAAAAGAAAAGCAAATTACGCTGACATGCTTTAAACCGAAAATAATTATATAACCTCCTGTGTTTAAAAAAGATTGAAAAATGAATTAAATTTTCACAACTTAACTTATATTATTCTTTTAAGTCCAACAATTAAGTACTATTTTAATAGAAAAACTATTGTTAAATTAAAATTTTAATGATCAAAAGTATGTTAGTTAATTAAGCAAAGGAGATGATGTCTTAATTTTATTTATTTTTTGAATGTTACGTAGTGTTAATGTAGATATTTTGATCCAAGGATGTCTTTAACTTTGACATAAAATAGAGAATGTCAAGTGTGTAATTGCATAGACTTATTTGTTCCTTTGTTGGACCTACTGTAATACTGTATTCTTTTATTATTATTATTATTATTATTATTGTTGTTGTTGTTGAATAATATTGCCTCCAATTGTGAGATTTTTTTAGTGTAATTTTTCATTTTCTAAGAGTTATTTTCGTTTGTCATAATTATCATTTTTAAATTTACTGTCGTTTAAGATTTGTTTACCTAGCTCTGAGAAAATGTTATTATGTCGTTTTGACATGTATTATTCTTTTTTCCTGGGTATTGTCGTTTTGTAATAATTCCCAGGTATTTGTAAAGCTGTAGTAGATAGTAGTTTGTATTGTTATCAAAAAAAAAAAAAAAAAAAGAGTAGTTTGCATACTATTGTCGGTTTTTTCATACATTGTCATTCGATCATTTGTTGTCGTTCTTAATTTGTCGTTTTATTTTAGCACTCGTCATTTGATATTTATCTCAAATATTGTTTGTGGTAATTGTTGTCCTATTCATTGTATGTTTTTTTTTTCCAGGATATATTCTTTTTCAAATTTATTAACGTTTCTCATGGTATCTTTCATTTTAAGTTGTTGAAGTCAGCAATTTATTTTCCTTCTTGGTATATGTTGTCGTTTTTATTATGTTCAACATTTGTCGTTGTCATTACTGTTGGCCTGCCTTTGGGTATTGTTCGAATGTACTTTCGTTTTCTAAGCGCTGTCGGACATTGTCGTTTCTGTGTTGTTATACTACCTTTTAGGGGAATTTACTCCTATATGGTCTACTAAGTCAGTGGACTCATTCATAGATATTTTTGAAACTAACCTCTTTAATATCATGGTATAAGTCTAAAATTACTTGAATATCCTATATTTTGTTGACAAACTTCAAACTATTTCTGCTGCTACTATCACAACTGACACTAGTCATGTCTCCGTTCGACCGTCAAGACTTTTTTGACCATTTTTGACCATAGTAAAATACTTTTTGACCCATTCGAACATAGTCGGCCACTATTTTAGTACCATTTTTTCATTTTTGTCTTTTTTTTTTTAACATAACTAAAGACTTTCGACTGGGTTGTGTTGGGAGTGATTTTAGAATTTAAATTTTTTTTATTAAATGATATTAATAGTTTTAGAAATGATTCTTACTTTGCCATTTCTTTATTACATGCTTTACATGCTTTAAAAGATGGTCAAAATGGATAATTATCCTAGTTTCTAGGTTATTGTTGCTATTTTTAAATTCATTGTCGCCTTTGCCTGATATTCTTCTTGTTTTCTGGGACAAGTTCATAAATATCTGTTTTTAAAACTACATTTTTATAAATACTCATTTTTTTTATTTTCATTTCATAAATATCCGTTTATATAATAATTTACAAAGAAATATAGACCACTACTATTTTACACATGAAATGTAAATCACGTTATATATTTCATGCATAAAATATATACTGTGGTCTATATTTATTAATAAAAATTACACTAAAATTGGCATATATTTTAAATGTATACCATAAGTCAAATTTATAATGAAAAATGTAAACCGTGATAAATATTTACATTGTAAAAGTATACCCTTCATATTTTACATATGAAATGTGTATTTCATAGAAAAAATTACATTATAAATGTGGACCATTCATATTTTTCACACGAAACTTAGACCATAAAAATGAATATTTTTGAAATAAAAATTAAAAACAAGTATTTATGAAAATAAGTTTTAAAAACGGGTACTAGGCATAAATTTCTCTTGTTTTCCAAGCATTCCACGTGCTTGCATACAAAGCTCGGCCCAAACTCTTGCAAGCCCATTAAATGGGGGGCGGGGTGGGTTTGGGGCTGGATCCATGTTTCCCTCGGAAAGCAAGATCCAGAAGGGTACTAAGGTAATTGCGTCAGGCGATTACGAAACTGGACCAATAGAATGGGAAATTTAAATCCAAGGAGCAAATAGAACGACATAACGCATCAGAAAGCGACGAAGCAGTAAGGGTAATTACCAGAACAATCCTTTTTTCTGAGCTTGTCTTCTTCTTCTTCGAATCGAGGACGATTAGAAAGCGAGCGAGAAATGCCGCGTGGAGCAAGTGTTCCCGCCAGGACGCGTGTCGTAGCCGGATTCGCTGTGGCTTTCATCTTCCTCACAGTCGTCGCACGGTGCTCAACCAATGATTCCGAGGTAACGAACCAAAATCTCCTCCCTTGATTTCCTGTTTGGAAGCATAGAAAATGCGGAAGAAAATGAACACTGAAATCTTATTGGATCTAAAATCCTCTACCTTTTTCTTTCTCTCCTCTTTTTTTTTTTTTAATGGAAAATTGATATTTTGCGCTAAAAGTAAGAAAAGGAAAGCCACTTATTGTCGTATTTGGATTGTTCAGGTCAGATGCAGCAAAACCTGCGTTGCACAGAATTGCAATTGTAAGTATTTGTGTTTATTTCTTTTGAATTTGATTAATTTGTGGTTAATTCTCACTTCTTTAGAAAATTAATTAATTTTTTTTTTACGTAATTATTGTTTGTGCATTTTTTATTTAGCGGTTGGGATTCGATACGGGAAGTACTGCGGAGTAGGGTGGACTGGCTGCCCTGGAGAGAAACCCTGCGATGATCTGGATGCTTGTTGCAAAATTCACGATGAATGTGTCACCGTAAAAGGTTTTAATTTTATTTTACAATTAATTTATTTTCTTTATTGTCATTGATTGATTTACTTGAGGAAATCCCGATGGGGAGAAAAACGACAATAACTCAAACGACAAATGTCTCACAACGTTACGTGGTTTGGTAATTTTGGAGCAAAAGTCGTAGAAATTCTAGTTTCGGTGGGCTCATTTATTGAAGTTTGCTTTTTCTCTTAATGTGGAGTTTTTTTATTTCAGTTTATAGCTTCCTTAAATTTATTTGTTTTTGTCTAGGTACATGGACTATTAGATAAGTATTTAGTGGAATTAATTAGTCTTTTAATTGATATATATTGAATGAGTGGACCTCTTGAATGAAAGAAAGAAAATTGGATTATTAACTTTCTTATATTAATATATAAATGATTAAAGGAGGTTAAAAAACAAATATTGTCATTGCTAACTTTATCAATCCGTAATAGACTTGAGTCAGTCTCATTCCTAGCCAAATCCTTCTCTTTACTATTATAGTTCATTTGCTTTAAGTAGTTATTTATAATAATATTATATATACAAGTAAAAAACTTTCTTTCCTGATGTCACGACAAGGTTGACAGGCCCTATGATTTTCTTTAGTTTTTTTTTTTCCCCTTTCCTCTTGCCTTTTCAATCTGTTTATGGCTGCATTAATATATATATATATATATATATATAGAGTGGGTTGGGTTGTACATATTTGATAAATTTATATCGTGCCTTGGCTTTGCTTAAAATATGGTTGGGCTGGCCTAATCTATATTTTGATTAAGGGACTTGGCACATCTCACAAGTTTAGATCATATTTTATGCAGAACTAAGTCGGTGTGTCTAAGTAAATTGTGCCTGTGTGAGCCGAAGACCTAATTTCATTGTTATTATATACTTTAAAATATTAAATATGTACCTAAAATCTATTCATATTCTTTTAAAATTTGAATAAAGTGAAAATAAATAAAAATTAGTAAATAAATAACGTTAAAAATATATAATTGAAAATATTTAATTAATATTTTTTAAAATTTTAATTAAAAAATATATTTAAAATTATATATAAAAGACTAAATGTGGGCCTAATGTAATAGATTGATCCAAGCTCACGTGATATTAGGGCTGATAATTCGTGTTATCGTGTTGTGTTCGAGTCGACACGATTACGACATGATACGATAACACCTAATTCGAACACGACACGATTAATAAACGTGTCAAAAATTTAAACCCGAACATGACACGATTAATACACGTGCAACACGACACGATACATGTAACCCGTTTAATAATCGTGTCATGTGTCGTATTATGATCCGTTTGATACGATTATTCAAAATTGATATGATTATTCTAATTTAACACAATCATACACTACTTAATTTAATTTTACTCCTATAAATATGCTTAGAATTAATCAAAATCACGTTTAATATATTAAAATATTAATAAATGTGTCGTATTAGTGTTGTATTGATACGATTAAAAACAACGCGTTTAATTAAATGGATTATACATGTCATTTTCAGATTAAGCAGATTGACTCGAAATTTACCAGTTTATTATACGTATTACACGTGTCAATTTTCACCTAGACTTATTTATTTCGTGTCATTTTCGAGTCGTATCGTCACGGTGCATAAAAAATTATCACCCCTACATAATATGGGTTTGGGCCAAATCAGCACCGTGTTTTTCTTCAAAATATGTCCAACTCAAAAATTTTACTTAATATCTTTCTCTTTTAGCTCAAATGGATAATTATTTTCTGTATTAATTGGTTCTTACAGGTTTGACAAATATAATATGCCATGAGAAGTTCAAGAGCTGCATAAAGAAAGTACAGAAGTCTGGCAAAGCCGGATTTTCGCGGGACTGCCCGTATGAGACAGTTGTGCCAACTATGGTACAGGGTATGGATTTTGCCATCTTACTAAGTCAATTTGATAACTCCAAGGCTGAACTGTGATTAAACAAAACCAAGCTTTACAGACACTGAACCCATTTAAGCTCCCAATTCCCAAATGGTTTGGAATAGCGAAGAAAAAGAAGACAATGTGGAAAGTCACTTATTTGAAATGAAAATTTTGTGATCCCATTTAATTTTGTAATATGATTCTGGTTTAGATAGAAATCTTAGAAAGTTTCTCCTAAATATGCAAATATGATTCTGGTTTATAATAGTCTCATAATTTGCTAGAAAGAAGAGTTGCTTTGAAAATATTGAGGAGAATGTTCATAGGGTGACCTAAAAAATATTCCTTTACGAGTAAGATTCAAGGAAATAATATGACTACTTCCAG
Source organism: Parasponia andersonii (assembly GCA_002914805.1). Classification (NCBI taxonomy): domain Eukaryota; kingdom Viridiplantae; phylum Streptophyta; class Magnoliopsida; order Rosales; family Cannabaceae; genus Trema; species Trema andersonii. The sequence goes on from JXTB01000399.1 coordinate 310,085, forward strand.
TATAATGGTTTGCTGTGATGTAAATTTCGCATTTTATACATTATAATTTCACAGCATCCTCCTTATTATTATTATTATTTTAATGAAGATGACCGGCCTTTTTGGTTTTTGACCTTTATAAGGGCATGTTGTGTATATGAGGAGTTTCTTTTCTTGAATAAGATAACATGGTTTATTTTCCTTTTTTCCGTAAGTATTAAGGAGTCCCCACTATTTGAATAACCATGTTTTAGTTCATGGTATTTCCTATTATAATGTCAATTTGGGATTTTTATAAAGGGAGAAGTGGACTCCTAAGTCCCAACAAAGAATTAGATTTATAACAAGTCACTGACTTTTATAAAGCTTAGACTATGTCTTATGTCCTAATGGTCTCTACTCTTTATGGTCTTTGGGATGAAAACGACGTGAAACGTGTGCGACATGAATGTCATGACATGGTTACTCTTTCAACGATAGTAACGGCTGAAAGCTGAAATTAATGATTGGCCTGTGTGAATTGGTTAATCTTTGCCACAATCTTAACGCGTAGAAGACATCATATGGGCTTAAAGGCTCGTATATGAAGATTTTCAAGACAAGCCACACTAATTTCACGCGAGGAAGTTTCTTTGTGTAAAACATGGATATTTTTGTTCTAATTGAGGGGCAAAGCTAGGAAGTTAATTCATATGGTGTAAAAATCAAAAGTGTTTTAATTGTACGGAAGACTTAATTCAAAATTTGAAGGACAAGCATAAAATTTATTACATTTAGAAGACACATACTAAATTTGAAGAAGAGAAAGACTAGTTTTGAAAAAGAAAATTTACACGCTACTTACAAGAAAAAATAAAATTCACAATTGCCCCGTGTGGGGTTCATGTAGCTCCGCTCATTGTTAAAATGGATATTTTTGTTGTGATTGTTGGCTTTCTTTTTTGGGTTTGAATGGTTGTCCTTTTTCCAGATAGGAAAATTGATTGGTCATTAGCTCAACTTCCCCTAATTATGACCCTTTAATTTAAGATCGCAGACCATATAGTCCTATTTTGTTTCCGCGTTTATGATTCCTCGAATAGAAGCATCTATTTTGTTTCATGAAGATTTTCCCAACAGAATTATAGACCAAATTTTATGATGTTGACAAAATTGGAAGATTGAACCATTAAAAAGTTGAAAACCCTATTTTAGCCTCATACTCATCATTTTCAAATGACTTCGCATATAGCAATATAAAAACATAAAAAATAAAAAATAAAATTCCTGATTGCCCATTATTTTTTTTGATTAAAAAACCAATTGCCCATGGAGTACCTCGCCAGGTTTGCCTGTAAGTCTAGAATATATATCCTATGTTTTCTACTTTCTGTTTTTTAAATATAAGCCATAAGTGGCCAAGAGCTTCACATTATGAAATTGTTCCCTTTTTTTTTTCCTTGTTTAATTGTTCCTTTGTGACTCACCCAATGCTATATACTATAAAGTCAAAATGTTCTATATCAGATTCCTAAGGTTTTAAAAATGTAACTAGTTTTGATAACAATATTAAAGAAATTATCAGTTAGTAGTTCTTTTTTTCCTCCTTAGTATATGAATTTGATTGTGTTATGCGGTTTAAAATCCTAAGGTCGCATAAGTTTTATATGCGACCTCCTCTAAGAAGGATATATGCGACCTCCTCCGTGATGCTTATATGCGACCTCTTCTGCAGGTTTTTGTGCGACCTTCTCCGTCCAGTTTTCCTTAACAAACAGGAAACCTATAGGAAAAGGGAAACACGAAAACACTATAAAGGAAACCTACAAGAAGAGGGAAATAGGTAAATGCTGTGGAAGAAACCTGCAAGGAAAGGGAAACTGAAGACTCCTATTTGCGATGAACTAAGTTATCCTTTTCGAGTAGTTATCCAATTGTATTGTTTATAATTAACTAGTTATCCGTTTACTTAATTGGATAATTACCCAATTGTATAGTTACCCGTTTATTCAATTAGGATCCTAGAGACATAAGGAACCTAGGGGGATAAGGTCACTACAATCTATATAAAGGGGGCTCTATGTTCCGAAGAGATCATCACAAATTCTGGGCAGAAACAAGTCACAGAAAATAGAAGTCAGAGCAAATACACGCTTAGGGTATTCCAAACTTTGGGTAATCTAAGTCTTTAATATTCTTCAATAGCTTTCGAGTATTGTACCCTTGAATATTCATCATTATAGTAAAAAAACAGTGGACGTAGGCTCATCTTTTTCGGGGCTGAACCACTATAAATCCCTCTCTCCTTATTTGCTTTGATTATTTACTTCAATTTACACAAGCCACATCTCTTAATTATTTATAAATTTATTGTTGATAAAACCTCCATCAACAATTGGCGCTAGAAGGAGGGCTATTCCGGCAGAAATCTTTGTCAAATTCCACCTTTTCGATAATGGCAAACACCAGAAACACCACCAGAGCCGCCGGGACTAGCCAAAATCAACCTCAGAGTACTGCTGCTACACAGGCAGACCCCGCTCCAGAACAGCCTACTATGACGGCAATAGAGGACCTATCTTGAAGACAGGATCGCATGGAGGAAACGCTCGTGAACCTCCAGCAAGTCACTAACCAGATCAACGACACTCTGCGACGACTTGCTGAAGGGCAGATGGTGACTCCACCACAACATGAACGTCCCAAAGAGCGTCCTGCTCAATTACCTGCGAAGGGAGTACAGATTCTCGAGACAAGAAGGCGCGACCAGCCAAGAACTCAGCAGGAGCGTCGTGAAGAACGTACCTCCAAAGGAAAAGGCAAGGTCGCAGACTTGCCTCTAGAGTCTCGTACGGAGAGTTCGAGTACGAACCGAGGTCGTACAC
>JXTB01000399.1:317319-336840 GCA_002914805.1 Parasponia andersonii
GTGCTCTCGGGTGTTTTGGATTTTGCCCTTGACCCGAGAGTTGACGGAGGAGCTCGCAGACCACTTCCGATAACCATCTCTGTATAAACAGAATGTGTTAATATAAAAAATATATATAAAGGCTAAGGATAAGCGTGCGAATACCTTCTTCCTGGGGAGCTAGTCGAGGAGCTGGTGGTGATTCGGTCTCTGGTGACGAGGGCTCTGAGCGAGGTGGTGTGGTCGGCGCCTTCCTCTTTCTTATTCTAGAGGATGAGGCACCCACGTCAGACTTCTTGGGCTTCCTCTTCGAGCTAGCTGGTCTGGAGGAAACAACCGGTGGGTCTGGGAATGCAGCGCCCTTTGGAATCAAGCCACATGCGACCAGGTTCTTTGTTGTGCCTAGAACCTTCCAGTTAAATTCTTCAACTGGAAGCTCGTTGATTGCATAAACTCTTGTGAGCTGGTCACTTGAAAGTCCTGGTCGATCCCTGTTATCTGCGATGACACCAAAAATGCGATCAGTGCAAAAAGAATAGATAAACAAACAAGACAGCAAGTTAGAAGACTACCTACTGGGGTTTTGGAAGAAACCATTGGCAGCATATTCAAAATGGAAAAATGGATTTTTCCATTTTCCCATGTTGTTGCGAACCCCGTAGATCGTTTTAATGGCTTGATTCGACCACTTGCTCGCATAGAAGAAGCCGAAGTCCGATGGGTTTGACTTCACTTGGTAGAACCAAGCGAATTCCTCGGGTGAAGGAGTTTCTAAGCCTAATTTATGGTATAAAATGTACAAGCCTACTATATACCTATAGGTATTGGGAGTTAATTGAAAGGGGACGACCCCATAGTAATCTATAATTGACTGTATATACGGATGGAGAGGCAGATGCACGCCGCACTTGAGAACCGCCTCAGAAAAGGAAGCAAGTCTGCGAGGTGGTGTGTGAGGGCGGTTGAACTCCATTGGAAGGCGCATAGGGATAGTGATCTTGTAGCTGCTCGCAATTTTTCTAAGTTTGTTCGAGGTGCAGCTCGTTCGGACGTTTACACAAGACCAGTTTCCCTCTACATATGGGTAGCCGGAAGAAAATGCCGGAGCATCTCTAACATGTTTAGGCCACTGATCTTGGGGAAGATCGCCTATTCGGGGACTATTCTGTCTTACCCCGGTTATTTCTATCTCGGGTTTAGACGCGGGGTAATCCTCAAGGTTAATGGTGCTAACGCTTGAGTCGGATTCCCCGGAAAAGGCATTTCCTTCCCTAAAAAGTTCTTCACTACTAGACATCTGAAAAGAAATATGCAGGGGTTCAGATATTAAGGATTTATCCTAAGGTTACATACGTTTATCTACAAAGTTCATCAGAAGTGTTCGAGCAGTTCATCAGAAATGCTCGAGCAGTTCGTCAGAAGGGTTCGAGCAGTTCGTCAGAAGTGTTCGAGCAGTTCATCAGTAGATGAACCGTCAGTTCGGAAGGAGTAAATTAGGGTATTAGACCCTAGGGATTCTCTTCGCAGGACCATTTCCAGCAAATCTATTCTACAGACTTAAGAAAAAGAAAGGAATAAAATTCTTATTTCACTTCGGTGAAATAAGTTTTTCCAGATTGTTGTTTCCAATAATGATAGAAATAAGGAAGAATACTAACCTTTCTTCGAGAGATTGGGTTGATTCAAAACAATGATGAAGGAACAGCTGCAATTGGAGCGATCTGGGAGAACGGCGTTAGGGTTTCTGATTTTTCTGAAGTTCTGAGTTCTGCAGTTCTGAGTAAAATGAGAGAGAGAAATGATTTCTGATGTTTATATAATCTGACCACCGTTAGATCGCTGCCGTAGATCAGAGGATTCGAATTTTAAATCTGAAGGCCAAGGATCGCGCGGGATTTGAATTCATCCGAAAAGTCAGGATAATTTGAAATTTAAAAAGATTCGGTGACGGTTGGTGTCAATCACGCATTCTCGAATCTCGTTTCTGGCTACACGTGTTCCGTTCTGACACAGACGAAGATACGCGTGATTTTGAAAGAAGATTTGAAGTCTGACGGATCTTCGATTAACTCAAATCACAGGTTCTATGATATCATAAGGTCGCACGGTAGTCAGAAGCTCCATTTTGTCCTAAAGAACTAATGGAGCTGGGGGGCAATTGTTATGCGGTTTAAAATCCTAAGGTCGCATAAGTTTTATATGCGACCTCCTCTAAGAAGGATATATGCGACCTCCTCCGTGACGCTTATATGCGACCTCTTCTGCAGGTTTTTGTGCGACCTTCTCCGTCCAGTTTTCCTTAACAAACAGGAAACCTATAGGAAAAGGGAAACACGAAAACACTATAAAGGAAACCTATAAGAAGAGGGAAATAGGTAAATGCTGTGGAAGAAACCTGCAAGGAAAGGGAAACTGAAGACTCCTATTTGCGATTAACTAAGTTATCCTTTTCGAGTAGTTATCCAATTGTATTGTTTATAATTAACTAGTTATCCGTTTACTTAATTGGATAATTACCCAATTGTATAGTTACCCGTTTATTCAATTAGGATCCTAGAGACATAAGGAACCTAGGGGGATAAGGTCACTATAATCTATATAAAGGGGGCTCTATGTTCCGAAGAGATCATCACAAATTCTGGGCAGAAACAAGTCACAGAAAATAGAAGTCAGAGCAAATACACGCTTAGGGTATTCCAAACTTTGGGTAGTTTAAGTCTTTAATATTCTTCAATAGCTTTCGAGTATTGTACCCTTGAATATTCATCATTATAGTAAAAAAACAGTGGACGTAGGCTCATCTTTTTCGGGGCTGAACCACTATAAATCCCTCTCTCCTTATTTGCTTTGATTATTTACTTCAATTTACACAAGCCACATCTCTTAATTATTTATAAATTTATTGTTGATAAAACCTCCATCAACAGATTGCAATTCAGTTCTATCCACTTTCGGATTGATGTGCCGGCCATTTCTAAGTCAAAACATCAAACTCATTGCACCAAATGTTCCCTTAAAAAAATAATCTCTTTCTTTTCCTCTCACTAGAAGGATATGTTGAGAATAGATTTGTAGAAAGTTATAAAAATTAGAGATAACATTATAAACAATAGAAAACTTTAATTCCTCATTCCTTAATTCCACATCATTCTTAGTCTCCTTCCCTTGTGCCAAACATAGCCTAATTGTTGCTATTCGGTCCTATCGTAGTAATTTCTTTTAACATATATTTTAAGGAGTAAATCCAGTCCTTTTTTTTTTTTTCTTTAACAAGACGAGGAAAGCTTATAACTGAAAAAATCAAAATTACAAGGGCAAATTAGTCGGATATTAAATTATGAGAAGGGTAGATTAGTCCAGAATATGGAAATGTAAGGTTAGATCACAGTTTACGAAAAATATATAATATAATAGTTTCCCCCTTAAGTGAAAAGAAAGTCTTGGTTTAGGCATCGCGCCTTGGGCATTGAATTTCCGCGAAGGTCCAACTGTCCAAGTGTCCAACTCTTGGATTCATTTCCCCTTTTTCTTCCTCTCCTTAAGTTTCAAATTCCATAATCCCTAAATACATATACATATCTCTAATTCAGATCGAGACCGGAACACCTAATTCCCAATTCTTTTTTTCTTTTTTTTTTTTCAATTTTTTTTTTTCTGGGTCAGAGGTTTGGGTTTGTTTTTTTTGAGAAGGATCTGAACAAGTTTTTGATATGAGCCGTATTCTTCACAGGAGCTTCAAGCCTGCGAAATGGTAGTTCTTTTTAATTTTTTGTTTTTTAATGGATGAAAGTTGGGGAATTGGATTTTGGTAGTTATATTAATGAGTCTTTTGATGCAGCAAAACGGCATTGAAGCTCGCCGTTTCGCGTATAAAGCTCTTGAACAATAAGAGAGAAGCTCAGGTGAAGCAGATGAAGAGGGAACTGGCTCAATTGCTCGAGTCGGGTCAGGTTCAGACAGCTCGAATTCGGGTTTGTCTCTGATCTTTTCAGTTTTGACTACGTCTAAGTTGAATGATATATCTCATCGGTTTATAACACTGTTCAATTAGTTATTTGTCAATGTTTATTGGGATCGGTTTACATTTATATGTACACATATATGTATATGTATATGTATGCGTAAAATTTGAAACAGCATAGAGTGTCTGTACCAGTGTTATCAAGATGTGTAGTATTGGACGCATAGTATGGTCTTCATAAGAAGTACTTTCGAGGCTATAGTAGGGGGATTTGAATTACCTCAATCAAAGATTTTATCTTTTGTTTTATTTTATTTTTTTCAACTTTATATAACGGGTGGGGCATTCGAACTCGGAAGAATCAGGCGAAACCTGCAACCACCTTGAAGCAAAGATTATTATTTGTGTTTGAAGAAAAAGAGAAGTGTATGGAGGAACATTGGTGAATGGTAATGGAAATTGACAAGAAAACCTTTATGATTATTATGGCAGAATGTAGGAAGAAAGTCCCGTGGGCACGACATACTTTTTCCTGGGATAGGAGGATTTTACCAATTTGATTCGAGCTCTAATCTAATGAAGTTAAGAAGAGAATTTAGCAAGAATTGAACTTATTAATTTGTTTCTTCATTTTGATATGTGCTTTTACTAGAATATTATACTCGTTGAGATTGTGGGGGATAGTTAAATTTCTTGTGGTCCTTTCAGTTTTACTAATTTCCTACCTCTCAGGTTGAACATGTGATCAGGGAAGAGAAAACATTGACAGCGTACAATTTTATTGAGGTATACTGTGAGCTTATTGCAGCACGCTTGCCAATCATCGAGTCACAGAAGTATGTAAAATTATTGGGTCTTGTGTAGTCTTACATTTATGGTTTAATTGTGGTGGATGGTTAATTCCAGTTACTAGCAGGAATTGCATTTTATTTTTGTTAATTTTATTCGTCAATAGCATTATGCTAATCCTTTTCTTTTTCTGCCTTTAGAAACTGTCCCATTGACCTGAAGGAAGCAATTTCTAGTGTAATATTTGCATCTCCAAGATGTGCAGACATACCAGAACTTGCAGATATTCTGAAGCATTTTACAGCAAAATATGGAAAAGAGTTTGTTTCTGCAGCTATTGAATTGCGTCCAGACTGCGGTGTGAATCGTGGGGTCAGTTGTGTTTATCTGCAAGTTTTCATATTTAGTTGTGATATGAAAAATGGAAGTCAGCCATTTACTGATAACAGGAGACTCTGCAATAGCCAGCCATTCAGTGTTACTGATAATTTTCATGTCTTATGTTGCAGGTGGTGGAAAAACTATCTGCCAAAGCACCTGATGGTCAGACCAAGGTCAGAATCTTGAGTGCAATTGCAGACGAACATAATGTCAAATGGAATCCTGATTCCTTTGGAGGGCATGATTCTAATCCCCCACAGGATTTGCTGGTAAGATCAGTTTAAAGTGGTAGTTTTGTCATTGACTAGTCTATTAGGTTCTTCACTTGCTTGATACATGGTATGGCATCACGATGGAGAAACATTAATCAGAAAATCACATTACCGCATCATGTTTATATTTGAATTAATTCTTTAATTTGTTAATCTTGATGTATACAATCTTCAAACAATTGAGCAGAATGGACCAAATAACTTTGAGATGGCTAGTAAAGTACACATTGAAGCTTCTTCTGGTTCAGCTCAAAATCAAGATGACAAAGGACCCCCAAATGTTCAAGTTCCAAGTAAGCATGGTCAGATGCATGATGAGTTTGTGAACTTAAATGAGCAAAATGCGAGACCAAAATCTGGCTATCAAAATTTTGCTTCTACAGATGTTGCTCCTAAGGCAACCACATCTGGTATATTTCATCCAGAAGTGAGATCTTCAGGTATGAAAACTACTTATCTGAGTATTGTAATTTGTGATTAATCATGTTTAAGGGCTTACCTTGTGATACTTAATTTTAAAATTTTGCTTGGTCTTCCTCTTGCTTAAATCAATTGGATATTTGCTGCTTTATCTTGCAGGTCCTGGAACTGAACGCATGGAACACAAGCAGTCATTATCTGGAAGTGAGAATTCTTATTCTTTGGGTAGACAGAACTGGAACGTGCAATTTAAGGATGCCACCTCTGCAGCACAGGCAGCTGCTGAATCTGCAGAACTGGCAAGCATGGCTGCCAGAGCAGCTGCAGAACTTTCTAGGCAGTGTTCCTCAGAATCGCAGAAGTCTTATGGCTATGTTCAGAAAGGTGATGAACCCAAAATCTCTCCTGGTTTCAAGTTGCAAAGTGACCTTGTTGCCAAACAAGCAGAAAATAATGGCTTTCATGGAAGAAATTCTGGACTCCATGATAAGCACAAAGTTGACAACGAACAAGAAGAGCTGGCCAGGGCAGCTGAAAGGTTTCATAGAGATGGTTATAAGAACAATGATAGATACAACAACACAGCTTCGAGGAAGTCCAGTTCAGCTTCCATTGATGATGCTACATTGGTGAATAGTGTCCAAATGGTAGACAGATATTCTCTAAGGAAGTCATCTGAATCAGATAAGAGTGATTTATTAGATGAAGCGAGTAAAAAGAAACTTTCTAGTGAATTTGATTTGACATCTGAGGAAGTTTCATATTTTGACAAAAATGTGACTAGACAGCAATCTAAGGGTGTTTCATCTCATTCTCATTCTCATTCAAGCTCTTTTAGTGATGATAAGGAGGACTTTCTGAGAAAGAACAACAATATTGCTTATTTTGAGGATGTGAAGACTGAAAAACAATCTAGCAGGGCTTCTTCCCGGTCTCATTCAAGCACCTTCGGTGATATTCCTGATGACCTACTGAAAAGAAATGATCCTAGTGAAAATCATTTTGTTGATGATGACAGAACTATTTACAGAAACACTTCAGAAATAAATTCTCATGACAATACTGTAGTGTTCGATGACTATGGGTCAGATGATGATAACTACAAAATTGATGATGGAGATTTTAAAGGGCAAGAAACGAGTTTTTATTTTCCATCCCCAAGCAGAAAACCGTCCACAGATATTTTTGCTGATTCAACTGAATGGAGCCCTAGGAGAAACACAGATGAAAGACTTGGAAAGTCCATTTTACAGTCACATCCTCCTGTGTTTTCTGAAAGTTTGAAAGGTTCTAGCGTCCCTTCACAACAAGATGACTTGCCACCTGCAGCATTTGATGATTATGAAAGCCCAAGTTCAGATGGTGAAGAAGACTTGGACAAATCTAAGTTGCTTGGAAGTGCTGATTGTGATAAATTTCCTTCTGAAAAGAATTTGAATCTTAAAAGTTCTGAACCGATGCGAAGTGATGAAGATCATATTTTAGGATCATCCTCCTCTGAGGCAGGAAATGTAGGATCAAGAAGAAATCCGTGGCTCCCAAAAACTTCTGTTGATCTACAGTCCAAGGAAGAACATCCTAATAGGAGCCAAGGAATCAAAGCTACTTCAGTATCCGAAAGGAAACTTGATTATGCAGAGCTGCCTCCCAGGCTTATGAAATCTGGATTGGATTCAACTGTTAAGGACACACCAGAATCGCCTGAAACTATGGAAGTTATTGAACCTCCAAAAGAAACTACTTTTGAAAGTTCTCAGGAGTTGAGCTTTGGGACATTGACAGGTGGCTTGCGGAATAAAGGTTATAGACGCCCTCTGTATGTCAGGAAATCATCAGAAAGCTCTTCATCTGTTGAACAAGAAACTGAGGATACTTTTTCCAAGACTGAGCAATCTTCCTCTTCTCCAACAGTGAGGACTACAATTGGTTTGGGTGCTGGCAATCAAGAGCCCTATAATGAGGAAGGCAGCACAAAACTAAACAAAAGGTTAGATCCAAGGACCTTTGTGAAACGCGTAGAATCTGAAGTGGAACTCCAACAAGAGACTAGTGGCAGTAGCCAGCTGTACAATCAGAAAGCGGGTATTGAACTAAACAAAAAATCAAATTCAAGGGTCGCACACACCCATTTTGATTTAGACAATAGTGACTCCGAGGAAGATATTCCTAGGTTGACTGCCGTCACCAATGCTCGTCGAGGCGCTGGAGTTTCTCGAAGGACTAAAGTTTCTTCTCCTGATACTGGTAGAATTTATTCAAGGACTACGGTTTTATCTGGGCAATCTACAACTCCCAAATATGGAGCTGAAAGTAGTTCCCATGCCAGTGAAGTTTTACCTAAGCCTTTGTCCAAGACCAAAAGCTCCGATCACTTGGAGGAACTGTATTCTTCCAAACCAATACCAGAATCCAGGAGGTCTTCACACATGGAAAGTGTAACGTCATCCACTAGAACTCAAGCTTTCAGTTCTCTTCGCACATCGGTGGAGCAGGATACTCCTACACTATTTTCAGAATCCAGGAGGTCTTCACGTGTGAAAAGTCTAAAGTCATCCACAAGGGAACAAGCATCTGATCATCTTCACACATCATTGGAGCAGGATACCCCCAAACCAATACCTGTATCCAGGAGGTCTTCACGTGTGGAAAGTATAAAATCATCCACAGGGGAACAAACCTCCAATTCTCTTCACACATCGTTGGAGCAGGATACTGCTAAACCAATACCAGGATCCAGGAAGTCTTCACATGTGGAAAGTCTAAAGTCATCCACGGGGGAAAAGACATCCAATTCTCTTCGCGCATCGTTGGAGCGGGATACTCCTAAGACAGTACCAGAATCCAGGAGGTCTTCATCCGTGGAAAGTTTAAAGCCATCCACGAGGGTAGAAACATCCATTTCTCTTCCAAAGATTGTCACATCTGTGGCCTCTGAAGCTTCAAAGTCCCCTGTTGTTATCCCGGAGACTTCATCAAAGGACAAGGCGAGTCATGTTCATCCGAAGCTTCCTGACTCTGATGCTTTTACTGCTTTCTTTCAGAATCTCCGGCAGAGTCGAGAGTAAAACACAGTTACTTTGTCAGATACAACTCTATTGCTTGCGTTTATACAAGTATATTGTTTGGTGGTCCTTTGATATTTTGTATATGGCTATTACTTCAAAATTTTTGATCGTTAGTGGAGAGAACCTTGATTGTTTATATAGAATGTGTATCATCATACTTTGCTTTCCAAATGAGTCGACGCATATAGTTCCATTGTTTTGTTTTTTATTATATTTTTTTTTTTTCGCAGATACGAAGTGTTATATTGTTTTAAAGATTGTTACACGAAATAGAAATTGCTTGTTTAGTTTTAGACTCGGGAATAAAGTTGCATTTTTCTTTTATTTATCACGTGGTAAAAAATAAATGTGTGATAAATGATTGATGTGCAATCAGTATATTCCTCTTGCAAAATATCTTATAGCATTCGTACAAATATTTCTGCTTAATACGGTAACTATATATAACAGAGGCCTAATTTGACGAGGAAACAATTGACATCGACGGAATTAAGCACTGTTACACAATTCAAATTGAAGGGACACCTTATGGTGCTAAGTTACATATCTTTATTAGTACGTGGTGCTAGTTAACCGTCGATTAATTAGTTGATATGGACGACAAATTTTTGGGATTAGATTACGTGCCTGAATTGGTTAAGTATCATTGACTTTGTCCAAGAATAAATTGTATTCTGTCGTAAAATGTGTCCAGTTAATACTTCGACATGCACATGATGTTATGTTATTGATTAAGGTTCTTTGGAGTCTCTGTTATTTTCTGGAATATTTCTTCTGGCAGTTTCTGTTGTGCGGTCTAAAACCCTAAATGTTGGTTAACGCCAGAAAGAGAAAGTTGGCGACTAAGAGAATGTGTCAGGTCGCACGAGTAAGTTAAGTGCGACTTTTTCCGAGTAAGTCGAATGCGACCCCCCTCCGAATAAAGTGCGACCTCTTCTGAACGAGTTAAGTACGACCAGAATGAAGAGGAAACTAGACCAAATTTCGTCAAACGGGTAATCTACAAAGAAAGGGAAACAAAAGTTTCTCTTTCAAGATCGACCAGTCATCTCATTTAAGTTATTACTCAGTTATATTGTTACTCAAATTGTATTTTCTGATTATACACTTATCCATTTTCACAATTGAGAAACATTGAGCCACCCTCACCGATGTAAAGGGAGTTCAATGCTGTTGTGAGGGATCTTGGGGCTTCTAGGGAGAACTTTGGGGATTTATTATTTTTATTTCCTAGAAACTTAACGAAACTCTTGTAATCCTCCAGAAAATAGTGAACAACAGTGGACGTAGGCTCATCTTTTTTGGGGCCGAACCACTATAAAATTCTTGTCTCTTTTACTTGCTTTGATTGATTAACTCTTTTCACACACAAGCTACATCTTGCAATTTCTTAAATTCATTATTGACAAAACCTCCGTCAACAATTGGTGCTATAAGGAGGGCTATTCCGGCAAAGAAGTTTGTCAATTCCGCTTCGTTCAACAATGACAAACACCAGAAACACTACCAGAAACATCGGAACTAGCTAGAACTAACCCCAAAGCACTACTGTTGTACAGGTAGATTCTACTCAGGATCAGCCTGCCGTGACCGCACCAGAAAATATTGTCCAGAGAGAGGATCGCATGGAGGAAGTACTGGTGAACCTTCAGCAAATTACAAGTCAGAACAATGACTCTCTAAGACGACTTGCTGAGGGACAGATGCTAACTCCACCACAGCACGAATGTCCCAGAGAACATCCTGCTCAACAACCTGAGAGAGGAATTCAGATCCTGGAGATAGAGGACCGTGACTGGCATAAAGCCTAGCAGGAGCATCATGGGGATTGCACCTCCAAGGGAAAAGGCAAGGTCGCAGACTTGCCCCTGGAATCCGGAATTGAAAGTTCGAGCACAAATCGTAATCGTTGACAACCTTCTTGGAGAGCGACTATCAATCGTGATGGTCTAAACAACGAGCAAAAACGACAATCGAGGAGTGTCTTTGAAAGGATTAGTAGAGAATCTCGACAGAATCCTATAGATCTGAGATAACATCTAGAATAGCGACGTAGTTAAGAGTGATCGACATCGCATCTCAACGACCGAAGTCGATCTCGTCGCACTATTTCAATGGAAATCACACAAAGGTCACAGTAGACCCTGCCTGACCATTCTGCCTTAAATCGCGATAACAACTAAAAGCCACCTCTACCACCAGCAAAAGATAATATTCTCCCTCTCCCTCTGAACGTTGATGTTCATAATTTGAGGATTGCATTAGATGCACTTGCCGCCTGGGACGATGAACTCGCTGATGGGTATCGTCAATCGTCATTCAGCGAGAAGGTTCGGGCTGCTGCCTTACTTGCGGAATTCAAACTTCCCACCATAAACACTTTTGATGGAAAAACTGATCCGCAGGATCATATGGATCACTTCAACGACTTGATAGAACTACATCGTGTCGATGATCTCGCACGTTGCAGATGTTTTACTGTAACTGTCACGAGAGCAGCGAAGAAGCAGTTCTGTGGACTCAAGTCTGGCTCAATCTCGTCCTGGCAACAACTCCAGACTATATTCTTGAGGCAATTCCAGGCTGCGAAGAATTTCACTGTTCCACTGGTCAGTCTGTCTGCTATTCGGCAAGGTCTGAAGGAAACTCTACGATCTTACCTAAATCGCTTTATCTCAGAATTGGCGAAGGTCAACAACCCACCTAAAGGAGGAGTTTTAACTCTAATGATGGCTGGGGTGCGATCAGAAACTAAACACTGGGAAGATTTACTTGAGCCATAATGCAGAACACTTGAAGACTTTTATCGTAGAGTTGGTCGGCATCTAAGGGTGAATCTTCACGCGAAAATCTTTATAAGGTCACAAAGGAAGGAAGAAAGGATGCTGCTAAAGATGCGACCACAAACAACAATAATAATAAAGGTCGAATAAAAGAAGTAATGAACAAACGACTGATAAGCAGTCCTAACAAAAAAAGCAGGAGGTTCCAAAAACTTCAATGAGGTTCAACAACTATACTAAACTGAACGTACCCATAGATCATATATATGCGATCATGAACTAGCAGGAGAGGTATCGTCAACCAGAACCGATGAAAAGAGATAGAGCGAGGCACGACCCAATAAGTTCTGCCGGTATCACAATGACATTGGACACGATACCAATAACTGCTTTGCCTTGAAAGATGAAATCGAAAGATTAATTAAAGAAGGGCGGCTACGGCAGTACACTAAACTGAACAATGAAAGGCGAGAAGAAAACCGACAGTGACCTCCAAAAATTCAACAGGAGGTGTGAACTATTTTTGGAGGCCCGCACATCGGTGGAAATTTGAAGAGAGCGCAAGATAGGTACGCACGAGAAGCGCGACAACAACTATTAACTAATATCATGCATCTCAAGCAGCAACTACGAAAGTTTCAACGGGTACCAGATATGGATATTACCTTTACGGAGCAGGATATTAGGGAGGTCCATTACTCACATAATGATGCATTGGTCATAAAGATCAACTGTGGAAGCACGTAGCTACGGCGAGTATTGGTCGATAATGGCAGCGCTGTCGATATCCTGTACTATAACGCCTTCAAGAAGATGGGGTTGAGTGAAAGCGACCTGAAGCCCGCTGTCACCCCACTCTACGGATTTACTGATAACAACATAATGCCTAGGGGCATGATTGAGTTAATGGTCAACATTGGAATCTATCCTAGGGTTTCAACGGTAATGACCTAATTTTTAGTTGTGGATTGCCTCTCTGTATTTAATGCTGTACTAGGAAGACCGACACTGAAGGAACTTCGGGCAGTAACTTCGATCTATCATCTCGTTATGAAGTTCCTAACTCAACAAGGAGTAGGCGAGGTGCGAGGCAACTAATATGATGCGAGGACTTGTTATAATAACTCAATAAAGCTCGCAACAAAAGATATGACACCTTCCACGATGATGGTCTAGCTACAAGGAGAAACATCAAGGAAAGCATCAGAACTGTCAGGTAAAGCGTCAAGTAGAACGTCAATCGATGACCTCGACCCTCGTGAAATTGATGGTGAGGTCGAAACTGGACCTATAGAAGACTTGGAAGATTTGCCAATCGATAGGTCTTCGAAGGTTCTTAAAATCGGAGCGAAGCTCCAAGAACCCGTGCGAGCTTCATTAATCACTTTCTAAAATCAAATTTGGATATCTTTGCATGGAAACATTCGGATATGGTGGGGATTGATCCGAATATCATGTGTCACTGCCTCAATATAGATATGACGAGGAAGCCTGTGCGGTAAAAAAGAAGAGCCATGAATCCAGAACGTTACGTTGCATTGAAAGAAGAGGTAGAGAAGCTGCTCGAGATTGGATTCATTAGGGAATCTTTCTATCCAAACTGGCTTACAAACCTAGTTTTAGTAAAGAAACCCAATGGGAAGTGGAGAACTCATCAATTTCACCGACCTCAACAAGGCATGCCCAAAGGACATTTTTCCCCTTTTGAGAATCGACCAACTCGTAGATGCGACGTCGGGACATGAACTGTTAAGCTTTATGGACGCATATTCTGGATATAATCAAATCCCTATGTACGAGCTTGATGAGGAGCATACTTCGTTCATCACTGACCAAGGATGGTACTATTACAAGAAGATGCCTTTTGGACTCATCAACGCAGGAGCGACTTATCAGCGTCTTGTCAATATGATGTTTGCAAAACAAATTAGCAAGACAATGGAAGTATATGTTGATGACATACTGGTGAAATCGAAGGGAGCTGAAGATCACATCAAGCATCTTGATGAGATGTTCAAAATTCTTCGAAAATATCAGATGAGGATAAACCCCCAGAAGTGCGCATTCGAGGTAGAATCTGGAAAATTCCTGGGGTTCATGGTCAACCAACGAGGAATCGAAGCTAATCCCCAGAAGATACAAGCACTAATCGATATGCAATCCCCTCGCAAACCCAAAGATGTTCAAAGTCTAGCGGGAAGAGTGGCTGCATCAAGTCGATTTGTATCTAGGTCAATAGATAAATGCCAACCATTCTTCAAAGTACTGAAGGGTTCAAAGAGGTTCAGTGGATAGAAGAATGCGAGCAGGCATTTCGAGAATTGAAAGCACACTTAGGTTCTCCTCCATTCTTGTTGAAGCCAAACTCGGGGGAAGAATTATATTTATACCTCGCTGTTTCCAAATATGCGACAAGTGCTGTGTTAATTCGAGAAGAAGAAAAGATACAGTGACCGGTATACTATATAAGTAAAACATTGCTCGATCCCAAAGCAAGATATCCAGAGATGGAGAAGTTGGCATTAGCACTCATCGTCGTATCCAGGAAGCTTCGACCTTATTTTCATATGCACTCTATCAAAGTTTTCACGAATTTTCTGTTAAAGCAGGTTTTCAAAAACTTGAAGCTTCAGGACGACTACTTAAGTGGGCAATTGAGTTGAGTCAGTTTGACATCAATTTTCAACCACGCATTGCGATTAAAGGGCAAGCTCTCGCAGATTTCATTGTAGAATTCACATATGATGTCAATCTTCCTATAGAAATAATCGAAAACTAGCTACAGATTTATCAAAATTATGGAAACTTTACGTTGATGGATCGTCAAACGAGAATAGAGCCAGTGCGGACTTAGTACTAATCAATCCTGAAGGACACAATATTCATTATGTACTTCACTTCAAATTTTCAGCATCAAATAATGAGGCAGAATATGAAACACTGGTAGCTAGGTTAAAGCTCGCACGAGAAATGAAGGTCGAAATGATTGAGGTATACAGTGATTTCCAGCTAGTCGTTTGTCAAATGATCGGCGATTATCAAGCAAGAGGAGAAAAAATGATGGCTTATTTAAAGGAGGTACGAAGACTCTTCTCGACATTTACTGCCTGTAACATTCAACTTCTTCCTCGTATTAAAAAATACTCGGGCAGATGCTCTAGCTAAGTTTGCCTCCACAAAAGATGCCGAATTACTAAAGGTGATCCCTGTCGAATTTCTTGCAATACCAAGTATCGAAGTAGAGTCCCAAATAACCATATCGGTTGACAAGAAACCATCGTGGATGGATCCTATAATGAAGTATATACAAAATGGCGACCTCCCTGAAAACAAAGACGATGCAAAGTGACTTCGAATGAAGGCAGCTCGTTATGTCATCTATAACGAGAAGCTTTATCGAAGAAGTTTTAGTTCACCGTTATTATTATATGTCGATGAAGAAAAAACACACTACATTATGAGGGAAATTCACGAAGGAATATGTGGAAACCATTCCGGGGGGCAGGCACTTGTGAACAAAGTTCTAAGACAAGGGTATTTTTGGCCAATTATGAAGAATGATACAATAGAATTTGCTAAGAGGTGTGACAAATATCAATGATTTGCAACTATTCCTAGAATGCCACCTGTTCCTCTAACTCCAATGACCAGTCCATGGCCATTTGCAGTGTGGGGAATTGATATTATCGGAATGCTTCCATTGGCGCGAGGTCGATTAAAATATGCGATAGTCGCAGTCGATTATTTCACCAAGTGGACAGAAGCTAAAGCCTTGAGTGCCATTTCTACAAAAAAGACGATAGATTTTGTTTACAAATCTATAATCTACCGTTATGGTATACTGCATACCATAATTTCTGATAATAGGAAACAATTTGACTGTGATGAGTTCGGTAACTTCTGCGACAACTTAGGCATCAAGAAGAATTTCTCTACTATTGTTCATCCATAAACCAATGGACAGGTTAAGGCTATAAATAAGATACTTAAACAGAACATAAAGACAAAGCTGGAAGAGCAAAATGGAGCTTGGCCAGAAGTACTCCCTGAAGTATTATGGTCTGATCGCACCACTCAACGAACCACTACTAGAGAGAGTCCATTCTCTTTTGCTTATAGATACGAAGCAATGGTACCAGTAGAAATTGGTGCGAGCTCTCTACGATGATCTACCTATGAGCAAGATCAGAATAACATGCTGATGAGGATTGAGCTCGATCTTTTAGAAGAAAGGTGCGAGTAGACTCAGCTTCGCATCGCTTCATATCAACAACGAATAGTTTGATATTATAACTCTAAATTTAGAAGCCGAGGGTTTGAAGTAGTGATCTTGTTCTTCAACAGGTTCTACCTAATAATAAAGAGCACGGTTCTAGTGTATTTGGACCCTCTTCGGAAGGACCATATATTATTGATGCCGTTATTCGACCTAGGACATATAAGTTAGCTCGCACTGATGGACAAAAAAGATCAAGCATGCTTGGAATGCAGAACAACTTCGTCGCTATTATCAGTAAATCTTCATGTATTCATCATTCGCGGGGCATCTTGTATTCGTCATTCGTCAATGAAGATAACTACTTATATTAGTCATTCGTTGGTCGTCTTTTATTGTTCGTTAGTCGTTGGTTGTCATTCGTTATTTGTTATTTGTCATCATCAATAAGGATGTCTCCTTATAGATCATTCAATTTGGTTCACCTTTTATAGTTTTATGGCAGTCTTCGAATACCATAAAACTCGGGGGGCAGTGGGATCAGAATATTATCTCCTACTTGTTTCCTAGGGGACTATGCAAACGTCCATTTAGAGGTTGGAATTTTAGAAATTGCTGCTAAATTTCTAAAACTTTAAGAAAATCTTAGGATTTTCTCCTTGCTTCATACCATAGCATGACGTATTACGCAATTTCCATCTTCAAACAACAAAATAACTAAGCAAAACATTCATTATTCGATGTGAAATATTACTATATTACATTTTACCATGGAACTTTTGAAAAATAGTATTGAGTTCGTACCACTCATACTTACTGTTTTCTTAAGTGACCTAACCTATTCTAACACTTAAAACCCGTTTTAAGTTTGTTGGATTTGACTCACAATAGTGTACCGATCAGTCACCTAGTGATTGACTACTTGGTTAAATGATGCATCTTTATATTATAATGTAGTGTTTTAATTGTCTTGAAGGATTAAACCATTTATTGATAAAAGCTCGCACCCGTACACAAGCAAAGTATTACAAACAAAAAATGGACCAAGCCCACATTGTTCTGAATTTTTTTTTAAAAAAAAACTATGCAGATGTGCTCGCTCCACCGTCTCCAGTTTTGGCAGCCTCTACTTCCCTCTAACTCTGGGCAAGCTCGACCACATCTTCACCAAGGATGGAAAAGTCGAAGTCCGGATGCTTGCAGAAGATATTGTATATTATGGTTGACGAGGCGAAGTCACAGACTTTTTCTTCGAGCTCTTTGCCTTCAGTAGCCTTGAACTCTTCTATAGCCTTGTGAGCCACCTCTGTGTCGCCTCTTTCATGTGATCCGGATGCTCGGAGATGATCTTCTCAAGTTCTTTAATTTTCTCCTCGAGCTTCTCCTTTTCAAGCTTTTCCTTGGTCAGACTTTCGAGCAGCTGCTGCCTCTCTAATTTGAATGCTTTTCTCTTTTCCTCGCGAGCTTTCTCTGAGTCCTCGAGTGCTTGGGTTATTTCTTCAACTTTTTTAGTTTTTTTCAAACATTCAAGGATTAGATCATGCATCAGGACAGCAGCTGTAGCAGTATAGAAATATAACACATTAATACCAGAAAAGTACATTGAAGAATGAATATGGAGGATACTTACATTCGCATACTTACATTCGCCAACTTCTTCATTGCAAAGTAAAGGTGATCTTGGCTGGTCGTTACTTCTTCCTTTCCCAGCCATCCTCAGAGGTAAAACGGTCGACGAAGGTCGCGCTCATAGTAGCTTTTTTTGGTAGTTGGCGAAGGAGTGCAAAAAGCTCCTCGCCTTTATCGACCTGGCTCAGTCCTTCATCAGAAGTGGTCGTTTCCTTGGGTGGCTCAGATTGGCTCGCAGTTAGTGGAGGCTGAGGAAGAGGTGAGCTTGTTGGGATGTCTTCAAATGTGACCTTTCATTTCTTTGAAGTGTGGACCTTCACTTTCCCTTTCAACGAAGGTGATGTGCCGTCTAGTGTCTTGGACTTTCCCATCGACCCCAGAGTTGAAGGCGGTGCTCGCAATCCGCTACCGATTACCATATCTATATAGATGGTTGGTTAGCATACAAGGTGTATGATGCGACAAAAAGAAGAGAAAAATAACTACCTTTTTGTTGCTGAGAAATCGGTGGCGATGTGGCTTCTGGAGATGATGGTTCCGAGGTTATAGGAGCGGCTAGTGTTTTTCATTTCTTAGGTTTGGAAGATGAGGCACTCTTATCCTTTTGCTTCCTTGGCTTCTTCTTCAAACTCGAGGGTTTGGTTAGATGATGGGCAGAATCTAGAAAGGCGGCTCCCCTTTGAAGCAGTCCACAAGCAACTAAGTTCTTGGACGTCCCAAGCTTCTTTCAATCAAATTCTTCGATCGGAAGGTTGTTTATTTTATACACCCTTGCGAGCCGCTCTTTGAAGAGATCTAATCATTCCCTGTTATCTGTGATGATATAGGAATACGATCAGAATAATATATTTATATCGAGAAGGCAATAAGCTGAAAGTTACCTACTAGGGTTTTGAAAGAAGCCGTTATCCGCGTAGTCAAAGTGGAAAAATAGACTTTTCTATTTTCCCATATTGTTGCGGACCCCGTAGATAGTTTTTATGATTTGGTTCGACCACTTACTCGCATAGAAAAAGTCGAAGTCTGACGGGTTTGATTTCACTTGGTAGAACCAAGCGAACTCTTCAGGAATGAGGGTTTCTAAACCTAATTTATGGTATAGTATGTACAGACCTATCATATATGTATATGTGTTTGGAGTTAGTTGAAAAGGGACGACTCCATAGTAATCGATGATTGATTTTATGTATGGATGAAGTGGGAGGTGGACACTGCATTTGAGAACTGTTTCAAAGAATGAGGTAATTCTGCGAGGTGGTGTGTGTGGTCGATTGAACTCTATGGGAAGGCAAAGAAGGATGATGATCTTGTAGTTGCATATGATCTTGCTGAGGCTGTTCGTTGTGCAGCTTGTCCTTATATTGGTACATGACCAATCCTCTTCCACATATTGATAACCCCTTGTGAATGCAGGGGCATCCCTGATATACCGAGACCATTGGTCCGGAGGAAGGTCGCCTAAGCGAGGACTATTTTGCCTGACCCCGGTTATCTCTACTTTAGATTCTGACTCAAAGTAGTCATCGAGATTTATAGATCTAACGCTGATATTGGAAGATTCTCCTGAGAATACATTCCCTTCCCTAAAATCCTCACTACTAGACATCCGAAAAGAAATATGGATGAGTTTAATCCTATGCGAGCATCATGGATCTTCACTATATGCGAGCAATTTTGGGGGTCATCCTAGGATTGCATCATCAAGCTACTCATCGGATTTTTTCTAATCGATCTACGGATTTATAAAAAGTGTTTGAGTAGTTCTTCGATAATTTGTCACTCGGCTAATTATGGTTTTCAAAAAATAAGGATTCAGATCCTAAAATTCTTAATAGGGTTCATCGATCATCAAAAAAATGTTCTATTCTAAATTAATGAAGCGGGTCTGAAAAATTACCATTTTTCATTCTATCCGAGTGTGGGATGAGTTCTTGTGAAATCCCACATCGGCTGGAAAGGGGAACGAAGCACTCTTTATAAGGGTGTGGATACCTTTCCCTATCAGACGCGTTGAAAACCGTGAGCT
>JXTB01000399.1:337061-370742 GCA_002914805.1 Parasponia andersonii
TTATAAGGGTGTGGATACCTTTCCCTATCAGACGCGTTGAAAACCGTGAGCTGCGGAGGGCGGTTTGGTCCAAGTGGCAAAGCGGACAATATCTGTTAGCAGGATTCTTGGGCTGTTACAGTTCTTATTTAGGGTATTTAGGCTCTACGATTTGTCCCTACTTCTAGAAATAAAATCTGAGAGATTTCTAAAAAATCGAAAAACATTAAGAGAAAGAGAGGATATATACTAACCTTTCTTTGAAGATTGAAGGACCGAAATATGGTTTGAAGGATTGCGGTGATAACTTGGTCGAAGAAGATGACGGATTTGTGCGAGCTATGAAACAGAAGAGGATGCCGGGGGAATTTTCCTTATGAGCCTTCAGACTTAGAAGTGAGAGAAACAGGGCGATAGGGTTCGAGTTTTGAAGAAGAGGTGGATAAAAGTTTTTTGATATATATATGTCGAGTATCATCAAATCACAGCCGTAGATCAAGGTATTTAATTTTCAGATCCAAAGGCCAAAGTTCACGCGGAAGTTGATTTTCTGAAATTAAATCAGCATCTTTTCAAAATTTGAAACGACTCGATTTAAGACAACAGCTGGCATCATCACTATCATTGTGTCTGCTCAAAAAACGAAAAAGTCTCTTCGAGTTTTGCTGAGAAAAGGTGACACGTGGTTTCATCTGTCAGGAGAAGGTACGCGTAGTTCTGAAAAGATGTGATTTGAGAATTGACGACTCTTCGAAGATCTCAAGATAATGTCATGACGTTGCATTTATAAGCTCGCTCGCATTTATAATAGAAGGAAGCTCCATTTTGTCCTAAAGAACTAATGGAGCTAGGAGCAATTATTGTGCGGTCTAAAAACCTATATGTTGATTAATGCCAGAAAGGGAAAGTTAGCAACTAAGAGAATGTGTCAGGTCGCACGAGTAAGTTAAGTACGACCTCTTCCGATTAAGTCGAATGCGACCTCCCTCCGAATAAAGTACGACCTCCTCTGAACGAGTTAAGTACGACCAGAATGAAGAGGAAACTAGACCAAGTTTCGTCAAACGGGTAATCTACAAAGAAAGGGAAACAAAAGTTTCTCTTTCAAGATCGATCAGTCATCTCATTTAAGTTATTGCCCAGTTATATTGTTACTCAAATTGTATTTTCTGATTATACACTTACCCATTTTCACAATTGGGAAACGTGGAGCCATCCTCACCTATATAAAGGGAGTTCAATGTTGTTGTGAGGGATCTTGGGGCTTCTGGGGAGAACTTTGGGGATTTATTATTTTTAGTTCCTGGAAACTTAACGAAACTCTTGTAATTCTCCAGAAAATAGTGAACAACAGTGGACGTAGGCTCATCTTTTTTGGGGCCGAACTACTATAAAATTCTTGTCTCTTTTACTTGCTTTGATTGATCAATCCTTTTTACACACAAGCTACATCTTACAATTTCTTAAATTCATTGTTGACAAAACCTCTGTCAACAGTTTCTTTTCAAGTGGTGGATGTTCTTGATAAACGATCTCTTTTGTCGTACTTGGATTACAGTGGCTTTGGCTGCTTCTCCCATGAGCAACTTAAGGTGCTTATAATCGAACATAGTAAAAATGGAATTTGATACTCGAACTAGTTTAGGCGAAGTGCAAAGAAGTAATAAAAACAAGGAACACTAAATGAGAAATGATGACATAAGTCGTCTGATTAACTAGACTAACGAAAGTTATTGTTCTATTATTAAAGAAGATTTATGAATGACATGTAATGTCTTCGTAGGTTCACTAAATACGAATTTTGTTGAGGATTAATGTGCCTAATCCTCAATAAAATAGAAAACAAAAGTACGAACGGATACAAATTTATAGTGATCTCAACTGAGAGAAATGTCCATTTTTGGCTGCTACACGTTTTCAATATGATAAAAAAAAAAAAAGAATAAAGAGTACAAAGAAGTCTCTAGCCTCTCATCTCTATCAGATTTTGTGACTTTCTCTACATTTTCTTCACCCAAACTCGACATCCTAACATCCTTACATGGAAGAAAAATTAAGACAACTGAAATACATGTGCAAAATCCAAAAATTATGCGTAAGATCAACCCAAGTTGTATGTGCACGATATTTTGTCTTAGCAATTTTAATCAGTATAATTAAGCTCCACACATATAACAATTTCAACTGAAATTATTTTGTAAAAACATCCCAAACTAGTACATGTCAATTTGAGGAAGGTTAATTTATCTCTACACAGAGTAAAACAGTCTTTCCTCACCGCAAAACTTCAAATTTACAATGAACTCAAATTTTACCTACATTGGGTTTAACGAAAACGAAGAATAAGCGTAACCAGAGATTTGTAGGTTTATAATATTGTAGTTGGTTGTCTGAATCCAATTGGTACACTTTGTTTATAAAATCATTTTAAAACCAAGTAGTGTTAGAATATTATTTTTGCATCTATATTATCTCATGGCTAGGCTACGATGAATGAAAAGATTGTGAAGAGATCAATGAAAAGAATATGTTGAGAAATAAATGCAGCTTTAGCTCAACTAACTATGATAGGACTAGTAGTTACAAGATAAAAAAAAACTTGCAACAAGTTTAGAAGCAGAACAATGGCCTTGTTAATTGAGCTATGTATTACGTGTTCTTCCGATTCTAAGAAAATTAATCTAAATAAATTCTAAGAGTTCTTTTTTGTTAGAAGAATATGGAAAACCTCATTAAGAATCCACCAGTGCCAAATCCGACTATACTGCAGAGTGAGGAATTATATAAGGTACATAAATATTTATCCTTGTAATTATTTTTTCTTAACATTTTAGACATTTTAAGTTTATATTTCCTATCGTTTTTTTCTTTCATTTTGCAGTATATACTAGAGACGAGTGTCTATCCGCGGGAGGCAGAGCCTCTAAAGGAACTGAGAACAGCCACTTATAACCACCCTTTGTAAAGTTTTCTAATTTCTACCTTTTTCTGCAACAAAATTAAATATAGTTTTTCACCCATTTTTATTAAAAAAAATAAAAAATAAAAAAATTGAAATTATTTTCTAACTTTTTTCATAATAACCAACAATTGCAGGGGCTTTATGGCTGCTTCACCAGATGCTGGCCAGTTAATGGCCATGATGTTGAAGTTATTGAATGCCAAAAGGACAATAGAAGTTGGAGTTTTCACTGGATACTCTCTTCTCCTCACTGCTCTTACAATCCCTCAAGATGGAAAAGTTTGTATACAATCACAAATATTGATCTACTAATCCATTTTTAACCTGCCAATTGGCTATATAGATATATTGATCTACCAATTCGCTACAAGTTTGCAGATAACTGCCATAGATGTCTATCGAAAAGCGTACGATGAGATCGGTTTTCCAATTGCTAAAAAAGTCGGTGTTGAACACAAAATTGACTTCATTGAGTCCCCAGCAATACTTGTTCTTGACAAACTCTTACAAGAAGTAAGTTTATGCGAAATTTGTTCCTTTTTTTTTGTTGTTTTTTTTAAATTTTTTATCCTGAGTATTTTTGAGTGGCGAAATCTTCATGTTTTCTAATGCAGCCAGAGAAGGAAGGGAGCTTTGACTTTGGTTTCGTGGACGCTGACAAGGAGAATTACTGGAATTACCACGAGAGGCTGATGAAATTGGTTAAGGTGGGTGGTGTGATCATGTATGACAATACATTGTGGGGAGGCTCTGTTGCTTTGCCTGAAGAGGCTGTTCACGAGACCAAAAGGGCCGCGAGGCAGGCGGCGATCAAGTTCAACAAATCCATTTCGGCTGATCCTCGTGCGGAAATATCTCTTGTTTCGATTGGAGATGGGGTCACCATTTGCAAGCGCGTTCGCTGATTTTTCATTACAAACACTAGATGATGACAAGCTTTGCGATAAATAAAACACATTTATTTGTTTTGCTTTTTCTTTTTAAATGGATGATTATGTTGAATAAATATATGGCGTGCCATGAATAACTCACTGTTTCACTCATTACTATTTGTAACCAACGGTTCAATAGTATATGGTTTCATCTCTAATCTGAATTAGAAATATTAGTACATTTGTAGTTTAGAGAGTAGCTTTCATCTATGGAATCCGTCTCATTTAATATTCGTCACTTGTCAGTTGTCACTAACTTCTTTTTTTTTTTTTTTTTTTAAAAAAAAAAATAAAGTACGTACTTTAAGCACGAGTACCTGTCAATAATGTTGTAGTGGTTAGCTGGATAATCATTATCTTAATTAAGAAAGATCTTTGAAAGACTAATCCAAGATATTCTTCCAGTTAAATATTGATCACATAAATCTCGTGTTCTCTTCTTCCTTAATATTGCTTCTGATGATCAGATGCTGATTTCTCTTATTATACAATCTACATTTTAAGAGAAACATAGGAATTAATAATGAAGATGCCATACCTAAAACTTTCCAAGGGACTATTTCGAAGTGATGTTTTATATCGAGTACCCATCCGCACACTTGTAAGTTATTTTTCTTTTCGTTCTTTTTTTTTTTTCCACGACTAATACTTTTTTTCCCACTTTTCTCACTTGTCAACTACTTTTGATCGTTTAAGGGTGCTCGTTTGTCGGAATCTAATATATTTTAGTAATATTCTATCCAGTCTAATTACAAGTGAGAAATTATTATACTATCCAATCTAATTCAATATATCTATAAAAACTGATTTAATTCCAATTCGTAATTAGATTGAATTGGTTTTTTAATTGGCTATATGTAAATCTTTTTGGGACTTTTTTCCAATATATTTAAAACTATAAAAAGAAAAAATCATAACTCATATTAGGAAATAAAATTTATCTTGGGTCCTAAACTATTGGCTTTTTTCCTAATATATTTCTAAGAAGATGTGCTAAATTACTAGGGAATGGAATAAGAATATTACTTATTTGAGTTAGGTTTGTTATTTAATCTAATGGGGTAAGGTTTATATTAAGAGATACAAGCCAAAGATATGAAAATACTGTTAGGGAAATAATCTCCTCAATAAACACCTAAAATTGTGAAAGTGATAAATAAAATGAAATAAGAAGATACACAATATACGTAGTTTACTAATTTGGCTATTTTTATGGGACTATTGTAAATATTTCATTATAGGGAGAAAAATTTTACACAGTGTTTATAACACTCATAACTCATAGCCTTAATCCCAATAATGCCTAAGAACTTTTCTCACAAAAAATCTCTCAAAAGTTTTTTTTTTAACCTTTTACTGAATGCTTTCTTTCTTTCACTCTTAGTTTTGGGATATCTCTAATTTTGTGGGATGATTTTCTAAAGCAAAGGAGAAGTCTATTTATAGACTCAAAATCCACCTCTATACACGATTGGTAGTCACAATTGCTGACCCATCTTTTTGCTTCTTCACATTCCATAATTTCAGTGCCTAACAAAAAAGGTTGCCATATTTTTCTTATCTAAAAGTGTGGTTGAGGTAGGTTGTAGCTGAAACAAAATAATATATCATCTTTGAATAATCGAGAGTGGTGCCCATTGGCCACTAACTTTGACAATCTCCCACTAATCATGTCTTCATACACCTAGATCAATGTAGCAGTCCATTCTACTCTTTACGCTTGTAGGCCAATTGAAGCTGAATATAACTTCAGTTTATCAATGGTCACTATTTTTATTAGCATATCTATAAGATTCTTGCTTCTCGAAATCTTATCAAGCGATAAGAATCCATCTTCTAAAGCTGATTTGATATCGTTATGCTGACTTGTATATGCTTCGTTCTGGCATGAAAATCAGGATTCCTTGCTAAGTGAATTGCATTTTGACTACCACAATGTAACACATTCTTCTCTTGCTTGTGAACTAGTTTCTCCAAAAAAGACTGTAACCAGATCATCTCTTTGCAAGCTTCTGTTATGANTGAGAAATTATTATACTATCCAATCTAATTCAATATATCTATAAAAACTGATTTAATTCCAATTCGTAATTAGATTGAATTGGTTTTTTAATTGGTTATATGTAAATCTTTTTGGGACTTTTTTCCAATATATTTAAAACTAAAAAAAGAAAAAATCATAACTCATATTAGGAAATAAAATTTATCTTGGGTCCTAAACTATTGGCTTTTTTCCCAATATATTTCTAAGAAGATATGCTAAATTACGAGGGAATGGAATAAGAATATTACTTTTTTGAGTTAGGTTTGTTATTTAATCTAATGGGGTAAGGTTTATATTAAGAGATACAAGCCAAAGATATGAAAATACTATTAGGGAAATAATCTCCTCAATAGACACGTAAAATTGCGAAAGTGATAAATAAAATGAAATAAGAAGATACACAATATACGTGATTTACTAATTTGGCTATTTTTATGGAACTACTGTAAATATTTCATTATAGGGAGAAAAATTTTACATAGTGTTTATAACACTCATAACTCATAGCCTTGATCCCAATAATGCCTAAGAACTTTTCTCACAAAAAATCTCTCTAAAGTTTTTTTTTAACCTTTTACTGAAAGCTTTCTTTCTTTCACTCTTAGTTTTGGGATATCTCTAATTTTGTGGGATGATTTTCTAAAGCAAAGGAGAGGTCTATTTATAGACTCAAAATCCACCTCTATACACGATTGGTAATCACAATTGCTGACCCATCTTTTTGCTTCTTCATATTTCATAATTTCAGTGCCTAACAAAAAAGGCTGCCATATTTTTCTTATCTAAAAGTGTGGTTGGGGTAGGTTGTAGCCGAAACAAAATAATATATCATCTTTGAATAATTGAGAGTGGTGCCCACTGGCCACTAACTTTGACAATCTCCCACTAATCATGTCTTCGTACACCGAGATCAATGTAGCAGTCCATTCTCCTCTTTACACTTGTAGGCTAATTGAAGCTGAATATAACTTCAGTTTATCAATGGTCACTATCTTTATTAGCATATCTATAAGATTCTTGTTTCTCGAAATCTTATCAAGCGATAAGACTCCATCTTCTAAAGCTAATTTGATGTCGTTATGCTGTACTTGTATATGCTTCGTTCTGGCATGAAAATCGGGATTCCTTGCCAAGTGAATTACACTTTAACTACCACAATGTAACACATTCTTCTCTTGCTTGTGAACTAGTTTCTCCAAAAAAGACTGTAACCAGATCATCTCTTTGCAAGCTTCTGTTATGATGACGTACTCTATCTCAGTAGTTAAAAGTGCAATAATCTTTTGCAACTTGGAAACCCAACTAACTGTTGTATCTCTAAAAGTGTATATATATCCAGTAATACTCTTTTTGCCATCTAAATCACTGGCTATGTCAGCATCCACATAGTCTTGTAAGCCCAAATCTGTCTTTTTGAAACATAGGGCTTTGTTTGCAGTGCCTCTCATAAATCTGAGAATCCAATTTACTGCTTCTTAGTACTGTTTATCTGGATTACTCATATAATGGCTGCATAGGCTACATCTAGTCTAGTGCATACCATGGCATACATAAGATTGCCAATAGCACACGTATAAGGTACCTTTCCTATGTAGGTTTGCTCCTTCTCCGTCGAGGGTGAATGTTCTTTGGTTAGTTTAAAATGACTAGCCAATGAGGTACTCACAGGCTTTGTTCTGTCCACATTGAATCTGCTAAGTAACTTCTTTATATATTCCTCCTATGATAGCTTCAACATCCTGTTCACCTTGTCTCTAGAAATTATCATCTCAAGGATTTGCTTTGCTGCTCCTAAGTTCTTCATTAAAAATTTCTTTGTCAATTCTTTCTTGAGCTTGTCAATGTCCTCTATGCAAGCTCTAGCAATTAACATATCATCTACATATAGAAGTAGAATGATATATAAATGGTTAAACCTCTTCACATTGTAGCAATGATCTACTTGGTATTTCAAGTACCCATTGTTACTTATGAATCCATCAAACTTCTTGTACCACTGTCTTGGAATTGCTTTAAGATCATACAAGCTCTTCTAAAGTTTCTACATTATTTTTTCTTTTCCTTGTACTTCGAAGCCTTGTGGTTACTTCATATAAATTTCTTCCTCTAAGTTACTATGGAGAAATGCCATTTTAACATCTAGTTACTCTAGATACAGGTCTTCCTTAGTTACTAGCTTAAATATTATTCTGATTGTGGTCAGTTTGAACACTAGAGAGAAATCTTGGTGTAATCAATACCTTCTTTTTGCTGAAAACCTTGTATCGCTTACTACTGTCATGCTCTTCCTTTATTTAATAGACCTACTTGTTGTATAGTGCTTTCTTTCTTTCTGGTAGTTCAATCAAATTTTATGTTTGATTGGACGACAATGAATCTATCTCATTTTTTATGGCTAACTCCCACTTGATTGACTCATCATCCTATATAGCTTCTTCATAAGTCTCTAGCTCTCCTCTATCAGCTAGTAGAATATAATGTAGTACAAGAGAATATCTTTGTAGCAGTCAAAGAGTTTTGGAAGATCTCTTGAGTTCAATTATAGGAGTTTGCGGATCTGCCTTTGGAACTACCTCTTTTTCATGGTTACTATTCTTCAGATCATTTACTAGGATGTCTTTCAACAGAAATTTGTTAGTGTTTTTGACTTCAGGACATGCACCACTAGCTTTGGTACCCAAGCTATCCTTGTATAACACATCTTCATTAAAGATAACATCTTTGCTCATGATGATCTTCCGACTTTGGTTATCCTAGAAATAATAACTAAACTCATTGTTACTATAAATGACAAAGTAACACTTCTTAGATTTTGGATCAAGCTTACTTCGAGTAGTAAAGTCGATTTGAATATAAGATAAACAACCGAAAACTTTCAAGAAGGAAATATTTACCTCTTTATTGCTCTAGACTTCTTCTGATATTTTGAAATCAAGAGATGTTGAGGGTCCCTTGTTGATTAGAAATGCTGTAGTGCTAATTGCTTTAACCCAGAATCTTTTTTGTAATCTAGCATGTAACCTCATATTCCTAACACATTCATTTAGGGTTATGTTCATCCTTTCAGCTACACAATTTTGTTGTGATTTTCCTAGAATGATTTTCTCTATCTTGATCCTGTTGAGTGCATAATATCTCTTGAATTTATCATCTTCATATTTTCCTCCATTATCAAACTGCAAATACTTTATTTTAAAATTGGTCTCATTTTCTACCATGGCTCTCTACTTCTTAAAGGTATCATAGAGATCAGATTTATTTTTCAGAAAATAAACCCATAACTTTTTACTCGAATCGTCAATAAAAGTGACGTAATATCTTAAGCCACCGAGTGACATCACAAAAGGTAGTCCTCATATGTCTGTATGAACCAGTACCAACTTTACTGTGCGAAGTTCTCTTCTGCCTTTTGAAAAGCTTACCTTTTTATATTTGCCAAAGATACAACTTTCACAGGGACTATGCCTAACTGACTTCAACTCCTTTAGCTTTCCTTTTGACATCATTACTTTTATTTCCTTCTCACTCATATGCCCAAGTCTACAATGCTATAGACTTGAATTAACATCGACATCTATAACTACTAGTATATCTCTGCAATTGAAAGTCATATAAAGAGTCGTAGTTTTGTTTCCTCGAGCAATAACTATGGCTCTTTTGCTGACTTTCCACGAGCCATTAGAAAAGAACATATTGTATCTATGATTATCAAGCTGTCCTACTGAAATAAGATTCTTCATCAAGTCTAGTACATGTCTTATTTTATGTATTTTCTACGCTGATCTGTTTGACATCTGCAAACAAATATCACTTATACCAACAATCTCCAATGGATCTCCATTGGCTAGTTACACTTTATCGAAATTATTAGAAACATAATTCTCAATAATCTCACGGTGTATAATGGTTTGAAATAAGGCTCCTAAGTCTAAAACCTAAGACTCAATTGGATTATCAACAAACAATAGTAAAATCTCTTATAGCTCCTCACTTGCAACACTAGCAATGTGTGAGTTGTCTTCCTTTTTTAGCACTTTACAATTCTTCTTTAAGTAGCCAGTCCTGCCACATGAGTCATTAGAAAAGGTTACATTGTATCTATCATCATCAAGTTATCCTACTTAGATAAGATTCCTCATCAAGCCTGGTACATGCCTTACTTTTTATATTTTCCACGCTGATCCATTTGATATCTGCAAACGAATGTCATCCATACCAAAAATCTCTAATAGTTCTCTATCGGCTAGATAGAATTTACTAAAATTACTAGAAACATAATTTTTGATAATCTCACGGTATACAGTAGTATGAAACAAAGCTCCCGAGTCTAAAACCCAAGAATCAATTAGATTATCAACAAACAATAGTAAAACCATTTGTACCTCCTTAGTTGTATCATTGGCAGTGTGTAAGTTGTCTTTATTCTTCAATGCTTTACAGTTCTTCTTTAAGTGGCCAGTCATGCTACAGTTCTAACACTTTAGTTTTTTTTTCTTGGTTTGGACTTCTCTCTATTACTCCTTGATTTAGACCTGCCACAATCTTGATTAGAATTCCTCTCGTTATTTCTGCCTTTATTCTCAAGATTTAGGATAAAACTTGATGATGTTCCTCTATCAGAATCTACTCTTCGCACTTCCTTGGCGAGAAATCGATCTTTGACATCATTGAATTGCAACTTCCCTTTATCAATAGAATTGTTAACTACTGCTCTCATAGGTTCCCAACTATTTGGTATAGGCACCAAAAGAATGACAACATGAATCTTATCATCAAAATTGATTTCAACATATGTTAATTGTGAGACAATTATGTTAAACTCATTGAAGTGTGCTACTATTGAAGAACTTTCTCCTATCTTTAAATTAAACAACTTCTTCATATAATGAACTTTTTTATTTGTTGATAGTTTCTTATACATATCTGACAGAATGCTCATCATCTCCACTATAGTTTTTAACTTTACTATATTGTGAGTAACGTTCCTCATTAGCATCAATCGAATTACGCCTAATATCTATCGATAAAGGATTTTCCATTCGTTGTTCTCTATTTTCTATGGTTTTACCCCAGACAGAGGCTGGTGTAATTTCTTACTATATAGATAATCTCTAATCTCTAATCTCTAATTTACTGATATTGGATCCCAATTTGTCTTCTCCATCCATTGCTTCTTACTGTTAACTTTTCGTATAAGTGAACAATACCATATATGTGAATAGTGCTATATGAATAGTACTATACATATGAACAGTACTTAACCTGATACTCTGGTACTAGTTATTAAGAAAATAACTTCCCTAGTAGACAGTAAAATTGCAAAAGTGATAAATACAATAAAATAAGAAGACACATAATTTACGTAGTTCACCAATTTAGTTACGTTCACACGATTACTGCAAATCTTTATTATAAGAAAAAAATTTTTACAGTATTTATAATATTCGTAACTCCAAACCTGATTTTAATAACTGCCAAGAATTTTTCTCACAAAAATTCTCTCAAAAACTTTTCTTAAGCTTTCACTGAAAGCTCTCTTTCTTTCGCTCTCTGTTTTGGGACATCTCTAATTTTGTGGTATGATTTTCTGAAACAAAGGAGAGATCCAATTATAGGCTCATAACCCACCTCTATACACGGTTGGCAACCACAATTACTGACCCATCTTTTTGCTCCTCCACATTCCTCAATTTTAATGCCTAATAAAAAAGGCTGCCATATTTTTCTTGGCCAAAATTGTGGCTTGGGTAAGTTGTAGCTGAAATAAAATAATATATCATTTTGAATAAATGAGAATGACGCTCATTGTCCACTAACTT
This sequence comes from Parasponia andersonii, assembly GCA_002914805.1. Lineage (NCBI taxonomy): Eukaryota > Viridiplantae > Streptophyta > Magnoliopsida > Rosales > Cannabaceae > Trema > Trema andersonii. The sequence goes on from JXTB01000399.1 coordinate 348,798, forward strand.
TGACAAATATGTATATGAATATATTAATTTTTAAATGTATCTAATAAAGATTAGACTCGTTCCGTTCTAAATAAAATATTACCAATCTAATTAAAATTCAGATTTATATATCACGTCCAATCCAATTGTAACAGTAATAGATATCTAATTTTTGGCAATTCAATTGGTCAACTTAATGAATTTGGTTTGGACTATGAACACGTTGTTTTCATTTTTTTTAAAAAATAATTAATGTACTTTAAGCACGGGTACCTAATTACAATAATGCAGTCGTAGCTAGCTGGATTTTAATAAACTTAATTGTCCTCTAAAAAAAAAATAAAAAAACTTAAATTACAAAAAAAGGTACGTTGAAATGATTATATTCTTCCAAGCTATTTTAGTTAAATATTCATCCTGTATATGTATCTCGTGTTCTATTATAAATCAGAAGCTGATTTCTTTATTATACACCTGAATCATAAGGTGGAAGATTTTGAGAGAAATGGCGGAGTCCATAATCAAGCTGCCATATCCAAAACCTTCCAAAGGACTCTTGCAAAGTGAGGATTTATATCAGGTACAGATCAGTACACATGTAAATTTAATTTTCATTTCGACCTTCTTTTCCCCATGATAGCATGATCGGATATGCTTATTGTTTGTTCTCTAATTTTGGCGGTAGTACATCTTGGAGACCAGCGTGTATCCGCGTGAAGCTGAGCTACTCAAGGAACTCAGGGAGCTTACTGCCAGCCACCCCAAGTAATTCTTCTTGTTATATAACTTCAGGAAGTTGTTGACCCTTTTCTTATTTGCAACAATTTTCATTCTATTTAGTCCTAAATATTATTGGTCACATGATGGGAATTAAATTTAAAAAAAAAAAACGTTTACATGATGAAGTCTTATCAAGCAGACCTTAAGTGTTTAGAAGATTGAAAAAAATGGTGTTCTTCTCAAAATGTTTTGCTCATTATTTCAGTTTCATTTACGAAAGTGTTACTTGTTGGGAAAAACACTTCTACCTCAATAAATAGTAAATCAGTATTTTCCATTCTTTGTGTCTAAAATATCGAGTCCTCAGCAAGCACCACAAAGCCAATAATTAGAATACAAACCAAAATACTACAAACAACAAAACAATAAATAAATAACAAGTGACAAATTTTGCTCTGAAAACTCGAAATGGGAAAAATCACGAAGACGTAGTCCACTTAAATCTTCCACTATCAACTGTAATAATAATAGTTTCACAATATTCCTCTATAGAATAAGCAGAGACTCACGACACGTGGCTATAACATTAAAAATAAAGATTTTTGATTCACCGACACCATAGTCATCGTCGATGGATGTCAACAAAAGAGAAAAATGTCTCACAGATGGATATGTCAAGAGAACACCTTAGAGAGGTTAACCGAAAAATTTTAGATCATAGTTGCAAAATAGATGTTTGTTAAACACTGTTAGAAAACACTTTTAATGAATTTTGAAAATTATTTAAAATATGACATTTTTCATATTTAGTATATTAAAATATATTGATTTATTTTTTTTTTTGAAAATTGATTTATTTTTTAAAAGATTGATTTATTTTTTTGAAAAATTGATCTACTTTTTCAAAAATTGATTTACTTTATAAAAACTGAATTACTTTTATCAAAATATATTAATTTATTTTTAAAAATTGATTTACTAATTCAAATTCAATTTATTTTTTCAAAAATTGATTTACTTTATAAAAACGTAGATCAACTAAAAAGAGACTATTTATGAAAATGAAATTATAAAAATATCATTTATTAAATAAGTGTTAAAAACGATCATTTTATTAAATTGAATTTTTTTTAAAAGGTCCATTTCTTATAAGAGAAAACAACACTTAGTACGAACTTTGAAATAATAATACCAAAAATACGATTCTCCTGTATCTTACATATTTTTATACGATCTTTCTTAGAAGAGTACGACCTGTAAGCTATCTTCCCCACTTCCCTTTTCATTTAGCTCTTGCTCGTTCTTTCCCTGACCTCAATTGCCATTGTTGCCCATTTCTCCAACTCACTTAATTTGAACCTAGTTGCCAATGTGAAAATCAAAGAGTGAAAAAGTCGACTTCCAGATTGACAAACTCAACTCCATATATTTACTTGTCAAGCACGTCCAGTTTGTTCGTGAATTGTAAATTTTCATCTGGGTCTTATTTGATTTGAGATAAAATATTGAATAGAAGGACAAGAGTTTGGGATTCTGTTAATTGCTTAGATAATTTATGGTTATGCTTTAAGCTTAGGAGGATTTAATTGATTCTTTTTAGATGCTATAGTGGAAATATTATATAGTATATTTTCCTCTGAGTTTGTCTTTATACTTTGTTGGTGTTGGTTTATTTTAATTGGAGGAGAAATTAGTCGGAATCATGAAAAATACATAGTTTTTCATTGAGTCTCATCACAAAATAGGAAATCATTTTGATTATACTTTATATCAGATGTGTTTATGATCTTATCTATGCATTTGAATTTTGTCTATAAAATATGCTTGAGACCTGTCGTTTCTTTTACATTTTCCTATATTTATAAAATTTTCGTAGCTTGTGTTTAAGAGAAAATGCCAACATACTGTGAAAATTTATTTAGAGTTCATTGTATAATTTCTTTTTCCTATATCTTGCTATTACGAGAGAATTCGCATTGATATATGGGTTTTATTGACTAATCATTTTTTAAGCATGCATCATCAATTTATGAGGGCATTAGTTTTAGCTAGTACTAAACTTTAAGAAGTTCAATAATGTATTTTGCAACTAGAAAAAAATATCTGCAAGTGATTGAAGTATATAATATTAGGATTTATAGTTTCATTTCTTGTATATGAATTGTGTCTGTTGAGGGCTGATGGCCTTGCCATTAAATCTTTGATAAAAAACCAAATTAGTTAGTAGTAATTGGTTCTTGGCTTGTGAGGGAAAAATATTCAAGAAACTAAACTGATTTCTAAGAAACTTTTATAGTTTTCTGTGATTTAATAAGGTACATGACATTCTGCTAAAAAGAAACTAAATTGGTTTCTAGGAACGCTTTGTGGTTTTCTGTGATTTAGTTAGCTACAAGGCATTCATGTGATTTACTTAGCTACAAGATATTCTGCAAAATTGGAACCACAATAGCTTCGAAACCTTCTTGGTTTTCTGTGATTTACTTAGCAACAGAGCATTCTACTAAAGGAAATAACAATGATTTCCAGAAAACCTTAATGGTTTCTCCTGTGATTTACCTAGCTACATGATATTTTACAAACAGAAAATTATGATAGTTTCCTAGAAACCTTTGTAGTTTCCTATAATTTATTTAGATACAAGGTATTCTGTAAAAAGGAAACTACAATTGTTTCTAAAAAATATTCGTGATTTCCTATGATTCATTTACGTATAAGACATTCCGCTAAAAGAAACCAAATCAGTTTCTAGGAAACTTTTGTAGTTTCTGGTGATTTATTTATGTATATGATGTTTCATTTATAGGAAACTAAATTTAGTTTCTGGGAAACTTTTGTGGTTTTCTGTAAAAAAAAAAAAAAAAAGACTTATTTACTAAAATATTACTATGTTTTTTAGTTCTCAAAGTATTTAGAAAAATGTACAAAATTTTTATTATTTTTGAAAGGTCATAAATTTGGTAATTCTTTTTGAAAAATAGGTAAATGTGTCCAAATCCCTTCTTATAAATTCCTAATCCTTAATTTCTCTCATAGGATTAATCAACTTAATATAATTAGGGCTTCTTATGAAAAACCAAATCAAAGTTTGAAAAATTGAAAAAGTCTAGATGGGCTAAACATTTGAAAAATCTCGAATTTATTTAAAAATATCATGTTTTAAAAGTTTAGTTTGAAAAGTAGTACTTTGCAAAACAATTTAGAAATATTTCAATTTTTTTTCTTTAAAAATTGGTACTTTTCAAAAGTATTTGAGGTGGCCAACTGGGTCATAATCAAGTTAGAGGCTCCTAATCTCAATTAACTTGATTGATTATCTCAAGTATGTTATTAACTTATAAAAGTAGTATTTTTTAAAAATATTTTTAAAAGTGATATTTTTTTATCCACGAATTTCAAAAGAATTTAAAATCTAGAAATTTTTTTTTTTTTTTAAATTATACAACATAAAATCAAATTTCCTTACATAATTATGGGGTTTATAGAAATATGACCAAATTTTGGGTCTAATTTAAGTAAATATCCATTTGTCAAATATTATAGCAAAATATCCGATATATATGTTTATATACCAAATGTAAAATTTTATATACTAATTTTAAAAAATTATATACCTAATATATTTCAGTACAGTAACTGAAATTAGTAGATAAACATATCTACGAAGTATAAAAATATATATACTTAAATATTTAGGTATAAAATTCAAACATTAGACATCTACTTAATCAAATTTAAAATACTGATCATTCACCTAAATTTCTCTATAATTATTCACTTTTTCAGGGCCTTGATAGCTACTGCACCTGATGCAGGTCAGTTAATGAGCATGCTCTTGAATCTTGTCAATGCCAAAAAGACAATTGAAATTGGAGTGTTCACTGGATACTCTCTTCTCCTCACTGCTCTTTCCATTCCCCAAGATGGCAAGGTTGATTTTACATCTAATAAATCATATATATATATATATATATATAATATGTATATTGTCATCATCGTTATGCGTACTATTAAGTCGGTTATATTAATGCTCTTCGGATAGTTCCTTTCTGCAGATTGTTGCAATAGACATAAGCCGTGACGACTATGAGATTGGGCTGCCAATTATAAGAAAAGCTGGTGTTGAACACAAAATTGACTTCACTGAATCTGAAGCTCTACCAGCCCTTGATCAACTATTAGAGGATGTAATAAAGGACTAAGAAACCAAAAGCTTTACTTTCTTCATTTCTTCTAGACTCAGATCCTTCCAATCTCTCTTAAATCTCTTCATTAAGTACCTTCAATTTGGTGTTTGATTGCAGCCGCTGAACGTGGGGAGTTTCGACTTTGCTTTCGTTGATGCTGACAAGGTTAACTATTGTAATTACCATGAGAGGCTAATGAAGCTTTTGAAGGTGGGTGGCATAGTTGTCTATGATAACACACTCTGGGGAGGAACAGTTGCAATGGTTGTAGATGAGTTAGCCGAGGAGCCCAGCTGGAGGCTGCCATACAGAGAGTACATGATAAAGCTTAACAAATTACTTGCAGCTGATCCCCGTATCCAAATTTCACATGCCCCTGTAGGTGATGGGATCACCATTTGCAGGCGTATCTACTGATCACTAGTTGTGCGCTTGAAAATTAATACAGAAAGCTTTGTTTTTATATCTTGCAACTACATTTGTTTCTTTATAAATTTGTGTCAAATGGATGATACTTTCTAGGACATGAATCCCATGGTTTTAATCTTATGTTATCTGCAAATCAGTTTAGAAGTATCTTCATAAATGTATTTGTCACAAATGAACTGAAAAAGTCTATCATACCAGTAGTACCTAAGAACCTAAAATCTAACAAAAACTAGACATTATGTCCAATTAATAGAGAGATGAATTTTTGTAATTTACATCCTCTTGCCAGTGAGCCATTTAAATTAGATGCTCTCTCCCTTAAGATGTTCTGCTAGAAAGTGGTGGGCACAAAGAAAGTTAAGACAAACAATCACAACGAGTATTGAAACTCATTGACATGTTCAGAAAAATCATGATCCATATGGCTTCAATTTGTTCCGCAAGTATCTGGTAAAAAATAGGAATAAGAATTATGAGATCCTCAAAAATATTGTTAAACATGTCTGACAAAAAAAATATGTCAGAGTGTTAATTTACAGAATTCAAAAATTACTTTAGTTTTTGAAAGTAAAAGTTCAAAAGTATTTTTTTCCTCGTTATTCCTATGTCAATTTAAATCATGAACTATGTTTTTTGTCTCCAAATTTTCAAATGTCCAGTTTTGGTCTATGAACCAAGCTATTCCTCTTGATTTAATTAGAGCCGAAATTGGTGCATAACGTTATTTAACGGCAAAATGTGTAACAAAAAACATAGTTTAAGGACAAAAACTAGACATTAGAAATGTTAGAGGCCACAACTTGTACAAAATTAGGGGGGTCAAAAAGTTTATGGACTACATTGGGATGATTCCCAGAAGAGTGTAAACGACAGGGGATGCATGGTTTCTATGATTAAATGACATGTATGTCACTTTTCCATCAGAAAATCAGGAGCGTATTGGGAAGTAGTCCGTGGCCAATTGAGCAGAAACTGAATAAACCATCGAAACCTTCAAACCAATGAAGTTTTTGCTCCTTTGGTAGTGGCATCAAATTCACCCGTCCATAATTCAGTTGGTGCTTTTGTGAAGCAAAATCGTTTACCAGTTGTAGTGGTCTTTTGGTGTTCATATTTCTTTCTTCTGTTCAATGTTGTGTGTTATTAATGAGCTTGTTGTTTTTCAGGGGGCATGAAGGCTACTGCACCTGATGCGGGTCATTTAATGACAATGCTCTTAAGTCTTGTCAGTGCCAAAAAGACAACTGAGAATGGAGTGTTCAACGGATACTCTCTTCTCCTCTCTCTTGTTTCCGTTCCGGACGATGACAAGTTTTGTAAGTAATGCCATCTTGTGTTCTGAACAATCGTTATGAGAAAGGCTGGTGTTGAACACAAAATTTACTTCAATGAATCTGAAGCTCTACCAATCCTTGGTCAACTACTAGAAGATGCAAGGACTGAAAAACTGAAATTTCTCCTTTCTTTAATGCCTCATTCTTTACAAACTCACTTTCCATTTTCCTTCTTTCTGCATTGCCTTTCCGTGATGGAGGGAACTGCAGCTGCAGAACACGAGGAATTTTGACGTCTTTGCTTTCGTTGATACTGACAAGGTTAGTTATTGGATTTACCATGAGAGTCTAATTATGTTGTTGAAGTTGGGTGGCATGGTTGTTCATGATAACACACTCTGGGAGGGAACGGTTGCAATGCCTGAGGATTTAATTCCAGAGTACATGAAACATAGCAGAGAGCTGACAGTTACAATATCTATGGAGTAGTAGCTAGCTGGATAATTTTCAACATGATTGAAAACAAATATTAGAATGATTCTTCCAAGATTTTCTTCTACTTAAATACTGATTGAATTTGTGTGTGTATATATATATATATATCTCGTGTTCTCCTATTCTTTGATATATTGCTTGTATGAGCAGAAGCTAATTTCTCTTTGCATACGATCTGAAAACATAAGGTAGAAGAATTTTGAGAGCAATGGAGGACTTCTTATCAAGAATCCATTTCAAAAACTTTCCAATGGACTATTGCAGACTGATGATTTGTATAAGGTTAACCATCAGTACGCTATTAATATATTTTTCTTTTCAAAAACTTTTTGTTCTGATATACTTTTTTATTTTTCACTTCTAGTTTTGCGTTGTGCGGTACTACATATTGGAGATCAGTGTGTATCCACGTGAAGCTGAGCCACTTTCAGGAAGCTTACTGCCAGCCACCCCAAGTAATTCTTCTTCTTATATAATTCCAGGAAGTTGTTGATCCTGTTCTTATTTGCAACATTTTTTTCATTCTATTTAGTCCAAAATATAATTGATCACATAATGGAGTAAAAGAAAAGACGCAGAGTGTTATAAGTGTCTGAAGATCAAAAGTGTAAAGGAAATATGGAGTCCTTCTCACAATGGTGGACTCGTTTTATTTCAGTTTCAAAGCCGAAAATGCTACCAAACGAACCCATATTTTCTGGTATCTAAATTTGGAAGATTCATAATAATAGTTGCTTTTCAGGGCTGGGATGGGCACTGCACCTGATGCAGGTTAGTTAATGAGCATGCTCCTGAATCTTGTCAATGCCAAAAAGACAATTGAAGTTGGAGTGCTCACTGGACACTCTCTTCTCCTCACTGCACTTTTCATTGCCCAAGATGGCAATGTTAGTTTTACATCTAACAATTTTTATATATCTATATATTGTCATCGTCATTCTGCAAACTAATAAAGGAAGTCAATTATATATTACTCTTTACATGTATCTTGATCTCTGCAGATTGTCACAATAGACATAAGCCTTGAGGACTGTGAAATTGGGTTGCAAATTATAAGAAAAGCTGGTGTTGCACACAAAATTGACTTCACTGAATCTAGAGCTCTACTAGCCCTTGATCAACTATTAGAAGATGTCATAAAGGACTAAGAAACCATTAATAACTTTTCTTTCTTAATTTCTTTTACGTGCAAATCGTTATAATCTCTCTTAGTTTCTTCATTAAGTACGTTTGGTGTTTGATTGCAACCTCAGAGTGTGGGGAGTTTCGACTTTGCGTTCAGTGATTCTGACAAGGTTAACTATTATAATTACCATGAGAGGCTAATGAAGCTTTTGAACGTGGGTGGCATAGTTGTCTGCGACAACAGACTCTAGACTCTAGGGAAGAATAGTTGCTGTAATAATTAGAAATTCAAAATTGTGATTTTTCGTAATTTTAAGTGAAAATATAATTAAATATTGATTTTACAAAATTCAAGAAAAATTAAGTATAATAGAATTTCATTTTTGTCATCAAATTATTATAAATTCCACAACCATTAAAATTTTATTAATTTTAATTACATTAGAAAAATATCTATTAAAGTTTAAGAAAATTTCCAATTAATTTATTTATTAACTTTTATAAAATAATAAATTCAATGTTTAAAATAGATTACATAAAATCACTTTAATTTGAAGTACTTAAATTAATAATAAAACCACCCTCATACATCCGCTTAGTAAATTTATTAATCTTGGCTAAATAATTGAACAAGAAAATAAAGTATAGATATCCACCAGGAAAATAAGAGTAGGAATATAAGTACAAGCTATGCGGCTTGTTTAACCATTGGAATGACTATCACAAATCGGTAAATACTTGAAAGTGGATGAAGTATGAGGGGTGAGTATTCAATGTTCAGTAGAAATTCAATTATCTTTTTGAATGAATGCAATTTTTACCAAACCTGAATGGTAATACATTTTCCAAAATCCATTTATAAACCAAGTTTATAAAATAGTTATATCCAGAATAATTATATAATCAAAACCCAAACCATAAACAAAAGATTATACATATCATACATCAACCAATGTAAATGAGTGAGCTCTCATCCTCCCATCACGGCCTTGTAATACTCTTTACCAAAGGTACCCAGTATCCTGACACTACTTAAGGGTGTGTCAACTAAAAACCTACATAGAGACCTAGGTATTTTAACTAGTGCTGTAGCAACTCACCAGCAATATAAACTACTATGATGTAATAATAGAACTTAAGTGTATGATCCTATAGTATGTACAATATTTAACAAGATATGTAATAACCATGTAAAATATAATCAAACAATGCGTTAAAAATCCAGTTGGTATTGTTTTAGGATTTAATATAACATGGACAGCTCCCCGTTGTATTATCCTATAATCACAATCTAAAAATATGTATATAAAAATCACACAATCTTATCTCAGTATAATTCAATGTGTTTCCACATTTATTAAATCATCACATAAATCACAATTTTCCATAAATTAATTATAATGCTATTATAAATCAAACAAGTATAAAACTAGGTAATTAAAACCCTACCTCAAGATAACAACGCTTGAATTTTTTTAATCTCCAATTGGTCACTTGGGTGCTCGGACGGTTGTTTCAGAATTCCAAGTTTAAAAAGTGACTTTTCTAACAGAGCCTTAAAATGGGAAAAGGACATCATCAATGAATTCTTGGCGCCTAAAATAGTTAGGTTAGACATATAATTTGTTAAATTTAGGTATCGGGACAAATCCTAGCCTATAACACATAAAATGATATTATTCACGAGTCTCAGACTTTAAGCCACTTCAAACATATCGATGTTAAATATCAAAAATCGTTTCTTGAGCTCACTAAATCCAAATTTGAAGTCAAAACTTTGTTTCGAGGTACCAAGCATTAATTGGCCTTAGTTCTCGAAAGTTACAAATTCCAAAATATTTAGAAAAATATTATCTTTGTTGAATATTTTTAAAAAAATATCATTATCACAAAATTATTTAGGAAATATCACTTTCAAAAATATTAGGAAAAAAAATTAACTTTGCTGATTATTTGTAAAAATGTCATTTTTGCATAAATATTTTAGAGAATAATAGTTTTCTAATCCCAGTCCAAATCCTAACCTCAATAATAACAGACTTTGAACCCAACACTATTTCAGTTTGTAAGAATAACACTTTTTTTCCGAATTAGAAAAACACCACATTTTTCAATTAAAGATTTCTCTCAAACTGGATATCAATTCAATATAATATCACTATATTTAGTCACGATTCAGTCTTTGCTATCACCTAACAACTTTCATAGCCTTAAGAATAATTCAAAAAAATGATTACAAAAATACCACAATTAAAACTTCAAAAAGGCTGAAATTTTCACTAGAGTCTACTGAGTTGAATCAATAGAAATTACCAGCAGGAATTGGTAGGCGACCTCAGAATATGATGACTCTTGCTAGTGGTATCATTTTCCAGTGAGCAAAGCCAAATTTAAAGACATTTGAACTTAAAATAAGTGTCTTGGAAAAGTTGAGATTACACACTCATGGGAAGCGTACTCTCAGATTTTCTACTAATCTCGACTTTCTTGAAGTGCCACCGGGACTACGGATGTGGAGGTGGAGCAAGTATAGCCTCCAACAACTAATTTCTAGGTTTGGCCATGAGTTTAATTAAAAATGAAAGAAATTGTTGAAAATAAATGGAAGAAAGAAAAATAAAAGAAAAAGAAAAGGAAAGGAAAGAGAGAAAGATAATGTCGAGTATGAGAGACAAAGAAGAATGTGTGTAGTGTTTAAAAATAAAAGTGGTTCTCACCATTTATATAAAAAATTGTATTTTATTTTAATTAACTTATTTTTAATTCTAAAAATTACAATTTACCAAAATAACTTTAATTTTAAATTTCCTTATTACCTTTTTAAAAATCTAGTTTTTATATCCTCTCATCTTTAAAAGGATTTCATCTCGAAATTTGAATATAAATCATGGAGTATGAGTAGTATAGCTTGGAATAGCTATTTGGAATAAGAGTGAATACTTGATCACAAAATGATTAGTACCGAGCCAAATATTAGGTAAATCAAAAAGTGTAAAACGTACACTTCTCACCTGATATTGAATGACATCAACATAGCAATGCCGCACAATGATATGAGATAAAGAGATACATAAAGAGATATAGAGTTACAAGATGGCTTATTAGTAAGTGCTAAGTTCCTAACAGAAAATTATGGAAATAATGACCTCAAGTTAGAAATTAGTTACAGAAGTAGTAATGATAACCAAGGCTAGAAGTCAAAAATACAAGACTCTTATAACCTGAGCACTGATTATTAGACATTGAACTAGAGTAGCAGATCAAATATCGAATATATACAATACTGTCCTCCTAATCATATCAGATCAATATCATACCAGGACAATCTTATTTGTTTGTATCTAGAACACGGTCCTATACAATCACTGAGTTCAAAGATTCTAACAAGATTTTGAATGGAAATCATTACTATTGTGTTGTACCACACAAGGTAAATATGTTCAATGGTTAGAAATCACAATAAGAGTATAATGACATAAGCCATTTACCATTCCTCTTGACGAGTGAGAAACAACCAAGTATACAATACGTTTCTAGTCAAGAATAAGATTAGAATCACTAAGAATAAAAATCTCTAACAGAAGAGTACATGATACAACGAATAATCCAAGTATATAAAAATAAATATCCACTTAATATAGCCCAAAGACTTCTCAAGTCTTTTATGCATGGTAATATCATAAGGTATTATCTTATACCATAATTAAGTTAAGAGACTCTCCAAGTCTCTTTGCCTAACATAGGATTGTAATAATAATCCCAAATTATTAATTACCTCTAAAAACTTTCTAAGTCTTTAGTATAAGGGGAAAGTCATATAAAAATGTCTCAGTATCTAATATGCAAGTCAAAAACAAATAACAATATTATAGTACCCCAGAAATAAGATTTCAATAGAATAGGCTATCTCCGCGGTGATGCCTATATTCCATTTCACCCTATTTTGTTTTTAAGTCGAAAGCAATTTGAAAATATTTTTGAAAATATTTTTGAAAATATGCAGCACAAAAATTAGGGACATATAAGAATATCACACCAGTTTACATTAAAGTCTCACCTTAGCTATAGGTAAACCAAACATAAATTCCAAATATTCTTTTAGAAAATATAATAAGAAGAGTTTAACAAGTCTCTATATAAACTCACAAGTGAACTAATCTCAAATACTATCAATTATACCACCATAATGATATTTGGGTTCATCCCAATCAAGTAATGAGTCACAGGCCCAACTCAATATTAATATCTCAATCAGAATTTTCATCCACAATATATGTTGTCAAGAGTCTCTAATAACTATTAGAAGTCAACTCAAACAAAGTTCTTCAAGAAATACTCATCCATCAAGTGCTTTAAATAAGCCAATTATCTTTAAACATAGTTAAACATGGAAGAAATTTTTCTTAAAATCTCAAAACTTTCCTAAAAATTTTCAAATATTTCTCTTCAAGAAATTCAAAAGCACATCTTTTAACTATCATATCACATATACAAATGCATTTTTACAATTTTATTTATGAAAAACTCTAGGTAAGGTATGCTTTAATAAGAATATTTTTGTATTTTATAACTTTAAATTATCCACACTCTAGCAATTTAAAAAAACCAGTTTTGAAAGACTCTTTTAAGATATAGAGATTTTATAAAGCGTTTTGGAAAAATAGTAAAGTGTGCTAGTTAATTTTTTTTTTTTTATCTAAGTAAGTAATATATATATATATATATATATATATATATATTCTTTTTATATAAGCCTTACTCAACTTGTAACATATTCAACTCTAAGAATTTAAAAGCTCAGTTTATATTTTCAAAGGAAATACTATGTATTAATTTGCATAACTCAAATTTTATGAAACACAAAATCAAGCATATTAACTCATAGATTGTATTCATTTGAAAAATCTAATTTTCATGAATTTTAAAAATTCTAGTGAAAGTGATAGGCATTATTATATATCACCTAAGTCTATTCAAGACCTAGGTAAAATTATCTCCATTTAAGGCTCAAATGAAGCATCATTCTAAGTTTCTCACAATAGGAGTTCCCAATACTTAAGATATCAAATTAAATCAACCACATAATGTTGAATTATCCAATTGAGACCACCAAGGTAAAACTAACCCAATTTGACTTAACCACATTCCATGCAACATAAAAATCAGGGACTTATAAGAATACTACACTAGTTTATAATAAAGTCTCACTTTGGCCATGGGTAAACCAAACTTAAACTTCAACTATTCTTTATGAAAATATAATAGGAAGAGTTTAACAAGTCTATATGCAGATCCACAAGTGAACTAATCTCAAATACCATAAATTATGCTATCATAATGATGCTTGGGTTCATCTTAATCAAGTAATGAGTCACAGACTCAACTCAATACCAATAACTCAATTAGAATTTCCATCCACAATAGATTTTGTCAAGAGTCTCTAATAATTCTTAGATGTTAACTCAAACAAAGTTTCTTAAGTAATACTTATCCATTAAATACTTTATACATGCCAATTATCTTCAAAATATAGTTAAACGTGGGCGAAGTTTTTCTTTAAAATCTCAAAACTTTCCAAAAAGTTTTCAAATATTTCTCTCCAAGAAATTCAAAAGCACATCTTTTAATTAGCATATCATATATACAAATACATTTCCACAATTTTATTTATGAAAACTCTAGGTAGGGCATACTTTAATAAGACTATTTTTGTATTTTATAACTTTAAATTCTCCATACTCTAGCAACTAAAAAAAATAGTTTTGAAAGACTTTTTTAAGATATAGAGATTTTATAAAGCATTTTGAAAAAAATAGTAAAGTGGGCTATAGTTAAACTTTTTGATCTAAGTAGGCAAACAATATATATATATATATATATATATATATAATATTCTTTTTATATAAGCCTTCCTCAACTTGTAAACATATTCAACCCTAAGAATTTAAAAGCTCAGTTTATATTTTCAAAGAAAATACCACATATTAGTTTGCATAATTCAAATTTTATAATATAAAACACAAAATCAAGCATATTAATTCATAGATTGTATTCATTTGAAAATATAATTTTCATGAGTTTTAAAAATTCTAATGAAAGTGAGAGGCATTATTATGTACCACCTAAGTTCTTTCAAAACCTAGATATTCAAAACTAAATTATCTCCATATAAAGCTCAAATGAAGCATCATTCTAAGTCTCCAATACTAAGAGTTCCTAATACTTAAGATGTCAAATTAAATCAACTACATAAGTGCTGAATTATCTAATTGAGACCACTAAGGTAAGATTAACCCAGCTTGACTTAACCACATTCTATGCAACATAAAAATCAGGGGCATATAAGAATACCACACTAATTTATATTAAAGTCTCACATTGGCCACAAGTAAACCAAACCTAAACTCCAACTATTCTGTATGAAAATACAATAGGAAGAGTTTAACAAGTCTTTATGCAGATCCACGAGCGAACTAATCTCAAATACCATCAATTACGTCACCATAATGATGCTTGGGTTCATCTCAATCAAGTAATAAGTCACAGGCTCAACTTAATACCAATAACTCAATTAAAATTTCGATCCACAACAGATTTTGTTAGGAGTTTCTAATAACTCTTAAAAGGCAACTCAAACAAAGTTCCTTAAGTAATACTCATTCATCAAGTGCTTTAAACATGCTAATTCTCTTCAAAAAATAGTTAAANTTTAAATGTCCTTGTATAGCATTAAACAGTGAAATTTTATTACTTAACACGTCCCCGTTTAGTACAGATTAAATTTTGATTCTAATAAGGGTAAGATTTTATTGATATTTATTAGTTCTTATTTTGTATTTAAAAGAATAAGAAATAAATTGTTCCGCATTAAACTTTGCGTTTAAAGTATTTTTTCATTCTTCCTTTTATCTCCTCTTTCTAGTTTTCTCCTCTATAATCACGTTTCTCTCTCTCTTTTTTTATTAATAGAATAATGAAGTCTTTTGTTAATTTTTTCTTTTTTTTTTTTTTTTAAATCCCAAAACTTTCCTAAAAGTTTTCAAATATTTCTCTCCAAGAAATTCAAAAACACATTTTTTAATTGGCATATCACATATACAATACATTTCTACAATTTTATTTATGAAAAACTCTATGTATGGCACACTTTAATAAGAGTATCTTTGTGTCTTATATTTTTAAAGTCTCTACACTATAGCAATTTTAAAAAAAAACCTTTGAAAAAATCTTTTAAGATATAGAGATTTTATAGAGTATTTTTGAAAAATATTAAAGTGTACTATGATTAAACCTTTTGATTTAAGTAGGTAAACAATATATATATATATATGTATATTCTTTTTATATAAGCCTTACTCAACTTGTAATATATTCAACACTAAGAATTTAAAAGCCCAGTTTATATTTTCAAAGGAAATGTCACACATTAATTTGCAAAACTCAAATTTTATGAAACACAAAATCAAGCAAATTAATTCATAGATTGTATTCATTTGAAAATCTAATTTTTATGAATTTTAAAAATTCTAATGAAAGTGATATGCATTATTATGTATCACCTAAGTCCCTTTAAGACTTAGGTATTCAAAACTAAATTATCTCAATGTAAAACTCAAATGAAACATCATCTCAAGTCTTTAATATAGGAGTTCCTAATAATTAAGATATCAAATTAAATTAACCACATAAGTACTTAATTATTCAATTGAGACCACTAAGGTAAGATCAACCACATAAGTGCTTAATTTTTCATATAAAACTTTTCATAATATCCCATGTTCCAAGTTAACTTGTAGATAAACGTATGAAAGTGTATTTTAGTTTTAAAGTCAAATACCAAGAATATCTACTATATTCAAATTTAAATAGATGTTTGGAACTTTAAGTTTATAAAACTTTTCTTGATATAAAGAATTCTCCAACTAATACTAACAGATGTAGATTAGAATTTTAAATCATGGTATTGATTTAAAACATATTTGATTCCAAGTTTATCGGAATATTCAAAAAAATTTTGAAATGTAGGTGACTTTTTCACTTAATGATTTACCTATCCAATATTTGAATTTAAAATATCTATGGTTCTTTTGAAAATGAAAATATGTAATTTATCAAACACAACAACATACTTTGTTTTAAAATATACTTCACAAATTTGCAATTTAAAAATCATCAAAACTATGTAACAAATTCCTAAGCTTGATTAAATTACCAATAGTCATATAATTTCTCATCTAAGGATTACAAAGTCGATATATTTAGAGAGAAAACATAAGACAGAATGAAAACTACGTCTAGATGCACAATCCATTTTTCCATTAGTGAATTTTTTTTAATCCATTAATCATAAAAAAAGTTTTCCAATTCTAAAAGTTTCACTTTAAAAAGATAAGTAAACTTAGGCATACAACTACTAAGTAAGCGAAATAAATTATAACAAGTAAACAACTTACAAGGAAACATAATTATAGTCCAATATTTCATATAAATCAGACAACCTAAGAATCGCAGATAAAATTAAATAAATTATTCTATCAATGCACAACTAATGTCACGCCAAACTCGGTGGAATTAGAACAATACTCTGTCTAAGCAAACTCAATATATTATACTAATTTGTTAATTAACAAGTCATGTGTCACACAAAGATATCATCAATTCAAATACTTTAATATGGACATCAATCACTAATTACTTGAATCGAGTAATTAAAAAGTATATGAAAATCGAGAAAATTAAATCATGTCCCAAAAATTTATGAAACATCGATCCAACCCAAGATATTTGAAATACCTAGCACAAGATAATATTATAGAACCTTTAAGGTTCGCACATAGCTTATCACTCGAATGGACATAGGAGTATAAGTATGAATGTCCATTTGGATAAGAGAATTCGGATAGAAGTAGAATTCATTAGTCTCGTATCAATCCCAACACTTCTAAGACTCAAGTTTCAGAGATATAACTAGCCCAAAGATAACAGAGTTTCACTCTAGGAAGGTCAACGATGGATTTAGAATGAATTTGAACAAAGACAACATATTTAGCCAATTCTTACGTGATCTATGAGGTATTTATCAAATATTTTCCAAAATCTAATTTTAAACAATAAAATTTCACAGGAAAGATGTCATTTCTATCACGACTGGAAATCTAAAGCTATAACTTTTAGTAATTTTAAGTGAAAATAAAATTAAATATTAGTTTTTCGAAATTCAAGAGAAATCAAGTACAAGAGAATTTCAATTTAATCCTTAAATCATTACAAACTCCATAACCATTAAAATTCTTATTAGTTTTAATTACTTTAGAAAAATATCTATTAAAATTTAAGAAAGTTTCCAATTAATTTATTTATCAGCATTTATTAAATTATAAATTCAATATCCAAAATAGGTTACATAAAATCACTTGTAATTTCAAGTGCTTAAATTAATAAGAAAACTATCCTCATAGATCTGCTTAGTAAATTTACTAATTTTGGCTAAATGATTGAATAAGAAATAGAGTATAGACACCCACTAGGGAAATAGGAGTGGGAGTACAAGTACAAGCTATGCAGCTTATCTAACGACTAGAATAACTATCACAAATAGACAAATACCTGAAAGTGGGAGAAGTACGGGGGATGAGCATTCACATGCTCAGTAGAAATTCAATTACCTTTTTGAATAAATATTTTTTACCAAACTTTCATGGCTAATATCTTTTCCAAAATCCATTTATAAACCAAGTTTCTAAAATAATTATTGCTAGAATAATCACTTATTCATAATCCAAACCAGAAACACATGATTGTATATATCATATATCAACCAATATAAATACATGAGCTTTCATCCTCCTATCACAACCCTGTAATATCTCTTACTAAAGGTACCCAATATCTTGATACCACCTGAAGGTGTGTCAACCAAAAACCAACATATGAGCCTAGGTCTTTCATCTAACACTACAGTAACTCACCAGTAATCTAAACTACTATGATGCAATAGTAGAACTCAAGTTTGTGATCCTATGGTATGTACAACATGTAATAGGATACGTAATAACCATGTAATATATAATCAAATAATACTTTAAAAACTCACTTGGTATTATTTTGCTATTTATTATAACATGGGTAGCTCTCTGCTGTATTACTCTATAATCACAATTTAAAAATATATATATAAAATCACGTAGACTAATCTCAATGTAATCCAATGTGTTTCCACAATTTATTGAATTACCATGTAAATCACGATTTTTCATAAATAAGTTATAATGTAATTAGAAATCAATCAAGTATAAAACCAGGTACTTGAACTCTTATCTCGATATGGTAGCTCTATCAAGCTAATGATGCTAAAAAAATCTCTTGTTGGTCACTTAGATGCTCGGGTGGTCATTTCAGAATTTCGATAAGCTCACTTTAAAAAGTGATTTTCCAATAAAGCCTTAAAATGGGAAACAAACATCACCATTGAATTTATAGCACCCAAAATAGTTGGATTAGACATATAATTTGTCAATTTGAGTCCCGAGAGAAGTCTCGACGTGTGACACACGAAACAACATTATTCATAAGTCTTGGAATTCATGCCACCTCGAAACATATCGATGTTATATATCAAAACTTGTTTCTTGATCTCGTTAAATCTAAATTTGAAGTCAAAACTTCATTTTGAGGCCATGAGCATTAACTGGCCTTAATTCTCAGAAGTTTCAAAAATACCACTTTTCCAAAGTATTTAGAAACATATCTTCTTTGCTAAATATTTAAAAATATCACTTCTATGAAATATTTCAGAGAATATCATTATCATATAATTATTTAGGAAACTATCACTTTTGAAAACATGTGAAAAACTATCAACTTCGCTGATTATTTGTCAAAATGTCATTTTGAGTAAATATTCATAGAATAACAGTTTTCTAATCTCAGCCCAAGGCGCAATCTCAATTGGAACTGACTTTCAAGCCAACACTGTTTTAGTTTGCTAGAATACCACTTTTATATCGAATTAAAAAAATACCATATTTTTCAATTCAAGATTTTCCTCAAACTGGAGATCAATTCAACACAATACTACCGTATTTATTTGTGATTCAATCCCCTCTATTGTCTCATATAACTTTCATGGTCTTAAGAATAACTTCACTAAAATGGTTATAAAAATGCCACAATTAAAACTATGGAATTCTCGCCAGAGTCCACTCGAGTTGACTCGATGGAAACTACTAGTTGGAGTTGGTAGGTGACCTCAAAATATGATGACTCTTGCCGGTGATGTCGTTTTCAGGTGAGCAGAGCTCAATTTAAAGATGTTTGAACTTGAAAAAAGTGTCTCAGAAAAGTTGAGATTATACACTCACGAGAAGCATACTCTCGTATCTTCCACCACCCTCAGCTTCCTTGAAGCGTTACTAAGATTGCGGATGTGGAGGTGGGATGAGTACAGGCTCAGCAACCGACTTTTGGGTTTGGCTGCAAGTTTAGTTAAAAATGAAAAAAATTATTGAAAATAAATGAAAGAAAGAAAAAGAAAAGGAAAAGAGAGAGAGAGAGAAAGAGAAATGGCGTGGGAAAGAAAGAAGAATGTGTTTAGTATTTAAAAACAAAAGTAAGTCCCACCACTTATCTAAAATATTATATTTATTTTAATTAATTTGTTTTTAATTTCAAAAATTATAATTTACCAAAATACTCTTATGTTTATATTACCTTATTACTCTTTTAAAAATCTAGTTTTTACATTTGCAATGCCTACAAACGAGATAAACTCGGAGGAGCCATGGAACCTGTATTACAGAGAGTATATGATAAAGCTTAACAAATTACTTGCTGCTGTCCGAATTTCACATGCCCCCTTAGGTGATGGGATCACCATCTGCAGGTATCTCTATTGATCCCTAGTTGTGTGTGCTTGAAAATTATTCGCATACCTTTGTTTTTATATCTTGCAGCAATATTTGTTTTTTTTTTCTTTTTGCAGGTGGATGATGTTTCCTAATACATGAATCTCATGCCTTTGATCTTATGCTATCTTCAAATGAGTTTATAAGTCTTCAAAGATGTATTTTTCAGGTTTATTTACCATAATATTGTCAATAAATTTGTGAATAAATGGATGATATAGAATCAGTATATTCCATTTGAAAATAATTTTATAGCGTATTGACAACTCCATTTGTGCTCAATACAGTAACAATATTTAATTGAGTCCTAATTTTATAGCGTATTGACAACTCCATTATCTAAACTCATTATTTAACATGTAGACATATGTGAATTCAACTACGAGTAAGACTGACTAGCTAGAACTAAAAAGAGATTGCAAAAGAGGTAGCATTTAACACTCGTCCAATGTTTATAGAGAGCTCTAAATTGATATGCACAGAGAAAATTGTTAGGATTTATGCCCTAAAAATATGTATATTTTGGATATTTGCTGAATTAATAAAATAACATTTTTCTATTTGAATTTGTGCATAATTTGTATGTATTTAAAAATCATAAAATCCCTAGTTTATTTATGTGACCATGAATTTAGTATATAGGTATTATATATATGAGGATTAAATTTATGGACAATAAACTAAATATAGTTCGTAATAATTAATTAAAGTTTGGGATCTTTAATTAAATATTATTAGTACAGTCCATTAACATTGAGAATGTAATAGTCTTATCCGGACTATTGATGTGTTGACATCACAATAGAGATACTTTATATAATTCGATTATATAGGATTGGACTAGACATGATTTGAATCTCACATAAATTCTGTTAACTGTTGAGAGTTCAAATAATGTCACTAGATGATCATATGTAGATCAATCTTAATCCCGAGTAGTTATAGACTCCTATTTATAACATTATGTTCTTCGATATACTTGTTAAATGTTTGTTTTTAAACAGATCGAAATACTTGTATCTTGGGAGCATGATGAGATGAGTAGCTGAGAATGTAACTTACAGATATGGAATCCATTCATTCTATTAGGAAGCTAGAAAGATGATTCCCTTGTATATTAATTCAGAACTTGAACAGTTTGAGTACTCAATTTATAATAGATTTATAAATTAATTGTTTATTAGATAATCAATGATACACAAGGATAAAGAAGTAATCGAAGAGGTAAACGGAATATAACCTAGCTCTAATTATGAATTGTCTATGGAGGATTGAACTACATATAATGATTAAATCGGTGGACTGCTTACTGCTTTCTTAGTAAATTAATTCTATGATTTCAAGAGTGTAATTCTGGATTTTTAGTGAAGTAATACTGGAATTAATAAATTAGACAAATTAATTAAAGAGTTTAATTAATTGTCATAATTTATTGGAGCTTGAATTACAGGTCCATAGGCTCCCAATTCCACCTCTTACAAACACTGTACTGGAGATTACATTATTTCTATTACTGCACATTTTGTCTAGATAAATAGTTTATCTATATGTAATTAATAATTGTTATTAATTAATTAATTAATTAATTTTGAATTAATTAATTTAAATTTATGGAGAGATAAGTCTCCTAATTTGTTTAAATTTTGAATTTAAAAATATCTAATTATCAGATAATTAGATAAATAGAAATTGGGAAACTGACTAAAAGTGAAACACTCTTTATTAAAAGAATGAATTATTTGCTAGTTTATATATATATTAATTAGATTAAATAAATATATATATAAGTTTACGTTTAATATATATATAAAAAAAAAGTTAGTAACATTTTTT
>JXTB01000399.1:377506-393701 GCA_002914805.1 Parasponia andersonii
TAAAGCTATAATCCGCTGATAGGCTACAAGAAGTATTAGATATATTCTCTTTGTATGTTCTTATTTGCTATGAATTAATACTATGCACTCATATAGTCAATTGTTTTGAGAAAATTTTTGAATGTTCTTGGCCAATCTTCCGCTGCGAAAATCATTTTTAAATCCAACAAAAATCTCATTATGATTAATTTTAAAACATAAACTAAAGATTGGATTTTTTAGCTTTTCAAAACCCTTATGAAAAGTGATCGGTCTTTTGTCCCAATCAATTTTGAAATCTTTTACGAACTAATCCATTTTTAAGGCTGCTTCAAAGGCAATAACATAGGGTTCACAATTTGAACACAACTCAAAATCTTCCGTAGGTTTAGTTAGATATGCTTGAGATGAAATTAGCACAATTAATTAATTTTTTTATTAAAAATATGATAAAATATGAAATAATCAAATTATAGAAAATAGTTTTTAATAAATTTCTTTTAAATAAAATAAAAAATAATACAATAATGAACTAATTTATCTTAATAAAATAAAGTTAAAGTAAAAAAATTAAGTAAATAAATAATTATAACATTTAAAAATATTATGACGGGTAATATTTTTATTAAACAAGTAACCTATGAGTAACACAAAATTTGCAAAATATAAATTAGTCAATATGAGAAATGATAAGAATTATCCGATTATTAGACACCAATGTTTAGCAAAAATCATTTTATAATTATATAGGTAAAAACAATCCCAAACTAGTAATGAATTGTCAATTCATTTACGGGTTAACTATAATAATTATGGCCCTTAAATTATATCATTGTACCACTTTGGTACCATAACTTTGAATCATAGTAGCGACCTTTGAATAATATAATCTTTATAATAATGACCTATTTGTCATAAACTGTTAATTATGTAAAAGAGAATAGTCATGGACAAGTATGTAATTAAACATTATTTAGTTTTACGATTTAGAATATTATTCTCAGCCTAGTTACTGAACTGTATGTTTTGCACATGACTCATTTCTATTAAAAATTTTAACAGTTTATGAAATAATAAATAGTCATTACTGCAATAATTGCTTAAGTCCTGGTAGTCTATTGTGTTGAAAATTCAGAGTATCATTCTTGATTATAGTTATCATTGTCTATTTTATAATAATTTATTTTTGTTGAATATTTAATAGTTTATGATAAAATGACAATAATTGCATAATTTAGGAGCTATTATAATCTAAGTTGAAAATGATTGAATCAAAGTGGTACACTATATATAATTTAGGGGTTATTGATATGATAAACCCTTTATTTATTTAGCTTCTGAGATGCCAAAAATTCAAGCAACTGAATTCCTCTCGGTGTCCCACCTCAGTTTATCCTTTACAAAGAGTAGTTTATAGAATAGTCTTTCTATACCATAAGATTTCAAAATTCCAAACTCAATTTAATTTGCCTAAGTTGGGTTTTACGGGAACAAAGAGTAAGCCATGAAAGCAGTGATTTATAATTGGTTTATGATATTTTAGGTGGTCGTCTTGAATATAATGTCGTTGGTTTCTATAATTCTATAACCAAAAGTAGTATTAGAGATTTTTTGTATCTATACTACATTGTTTCATACCTAGGCTTTGGGGAATGAAAAGATTGTGAAGTGATCGATGAAAACGATGTGTTGAGTGCAGCCTTACCTCAACTAATAACTAGCTAATATGACTAGTAGTTAGAAGAGAAAAAAACTTTGCAATAAGATTATAAGTACCCAGAACTATGGCCTTATTAATTGAACTATGCATTATGTGTTCTTCAGATTCTAAGATAATTAATTTAATTGATTGCTAGGAACACTACAAGAATTTTGGTCTTTTATAGCACAGTAGCATAGCATTCTCAGAAAAGGGTTATCACTATTTTTGTAATAGCATAAAATAATAATTTTTTTTAGAGATGTTACATGGTTAAAAGTTTAAATATAAAATAATTTTTCTATTTCCTTTTTATATCTCAATACATAAATTATTACATGTTACTTTATTAACTTAAAAAATTTACATATCACTTCATTAAATTACTTTTCCAATTCCACATTTTAAAGACGAAATTAAAATACTTTCTGAAAAAAAAAAGAGAGGGAAAACACATTTGGAAGTGAGGGAAACTAAAATATCAACGTAAAATCGTTTAAATCATTTTATCCTCTTCCCACGCTCTAACCCTTGTGTTGATGGAGGTTTTGTCAACAATGGATTTTAGGAAATTACAAGATGTAGCTTGTGTGTGAAAATGATTAATAAATCAAAGCAAGTAAAGAGACACAAATTTTATAGTGGTTCAACCCCAAAAGAGATGAGATTACGTCCACTGTTGTTCACTATTTTCTGGAGAATTATAAGAGTTTCATTGAGCTTTAAAGTGAGAGTCGAGAGTATAGAGTGTGTCGAAAAAGTAAAAGAGAGTCTCCAAGTTCTCAAAAGAAAAAGAAGATCACTCACAGTAGCATTGAACTCCCCTTATATAGGTGAGGGTAGCTCAATGTTTCCCAATTGTAAAAATGGGTAAGTATGTATTCAGAAAATACAATTTGAGTAACAATATAACTGGGTAACTACTTAAATGAAACGACTGGTTGATCTTCGAAAAGAAACTTTTGTTTCCCTTTCTTTATAGATTGCCCGCTTGATGAAGCTTGATCTAGTTTCCTTTTCATTCTGATAGCACTCAACTTATTCGGAGGAGGTCGCATTTAACTTACTCGGAGGAGGTTGCATTTAACTCATTCGAAGGAGGTTGCACTTAATCTTGCTCATACGACCTGATACGTCCACTTAGTCGCTAACTTTCCCTTTTTGGCATTGACCAATATATAGATTTTAGACCGCACAATAGTTGCCCCCCAGCTCCATTTGTTCTTTAGGACAAAATGGAGCTTCCTTCACTTATAAGTGCGAGCTTAAAAAATGCGACGTCATTACATAATCTTGTGATCTTCAAAGAGTTGCAAGTTCTCAAATCCCACATTTTCAGAACCACGTGTATCTTTTCCTGACAGACAGAATCACGTATCACCTTTTTCTCAAAAGAATAGCAAAACTTGAGGAGACTTTTCTGTTCTTGAGCAAACATGATAATAGCCATGATGCCAGCTGTTGTCTTAAATCGAGACGTTTCAAATTTTGAAAAGATACCGATTTAATTTCAAAAAATTAACTCCTGTGTGAACTTCGGCCTTTAGATCTGAAAATTAAATGTCTTGATCTACGGCTGTGATTTGATGATGCTTGAGACATATATATATCGAAAATCCATCCGCCTCTTCTTCAAAACTCGAACCCTATCGCCTCTTGTTTCTCTCACTTCTGAAATCTAAAGCGTCCATAAGGAAAATCTTCCGGGCATTCTTTTCTTTTTTGCAGCTCGCACAAATTCATCATCTTCTCGGATGAAGTTATCACCACAATCCTTCAGATGATATCTCGGTCCTTCAGTTTTCGAAGAAAGATTAGTATATATTCTCTCTCTCTCTCT
Source organism: Parasponia andersonii (assembly GCA_002914805.1). Classification (NCBI taxonomy): domain Eukaryota; kingdom Viridiplantae; phylum Streptophyta; class Magnoliopsida; order Rosales; family Cannabaceae; genus Trema; species Trema andersonii. The sequence goes on from JXTB01000399.1 coordinate 381,025, forward strand.
CTCTCTCTCTCTCTCTTATTGTTCTTCGATTTTTCAGAAAACTCTCATTTACAGATCTTATTTCTAGAAATAGGGACAAATTGTAGAGCCTAAATGCCCTGAACATAAACCTATCCCATATTCGGATGGACTGAAAAATGGGAATCTTTCAGAATCTCTCCATTAATTTGTAGAATAGACTATTTTTAGATGATTGATAGACAAACCCATGGAAGAATTTTAGGATCTGAAACCTTGATTTTTGAAAACCATAATCAATCAAGTGATGAATTACCGAAGAGTTGCTCGAATAGTTTTTTATGAATCTATAGATCAATTAGAAAAAATTCGATGAGTAGCAAGTCGATGCAATCTTAGGATGTGACCCCAAACTGCTCGTATATAGCGAAGATCTCTGATGCTCACATAGGACTAAACTCATCCATATTTCTTTTTCCAGATGTCTAGTAGTGAGGATTTTAGGGAAGGGAATGCATTCTCAAGAGAATCTTTCAATACAAGCATTAACTCTATAAACCTTGAAGACTATCTTGAGCCTAGAACCTGAAGTAGAAATAACCCGGGTCAGGCAAAGTAGTCTTCACATAGGCGACCTCCTTGAAGACCAATGGCCTCGGCATATCAGGGATGCCCTTGCATTCGCAACGGGTTATCACTATGTAGAGGGAGATTGGTCATGTACTAATATAATGACGAGCTGTTCAACAAATAAGCTCAGAAAGATCGTATGCAACTACAAAATCAACGTCCCTCTTCGCCTTCCCACAGAGTTTAATCGACCACACACACCTCATCGCGGAATTACCTTATTCTCAGAAGCAGTTCTCAGATGCGGTGTCCACCTCCCACTTCATCCATACATAAAATCAATCGTCGATTATTATGGAGTCGTCCCTTTTCAACTAACCCTAAGCACATATAGATATGGTAGGTCTGTACACATTATATCATAAATTAGGTTTAGAAGCCCCCACTTCTGAAGAGTTCACTTAGTTTTACCAAGTGAAATCAAACCCATCAGATTTCGGCTTCTTCTATACGAGCAAATGGTTGAACCAATTAATAAAAACTATCTACGAGGTTCACAACAACATGGGAAAAAGGAAAAATCCATTTTTCCACTTTAACTACGCAGATAACGGATTCTTTCAGAACCCTGGTAGGTAACTTTCAGCTTATTACTTTCTCTACATAAATATATTATTCTGATCGCACTCGTATGTCATCGCAGATAATAGGGAATGACCAAGACTCTCCAAAGAGCAGCTCGCAAGGGTGTATAAAATAAATAACCTTCCGATCGAAGAATTTGATTGGAAGAGGCTTGGGATGACCAAGAACTTCGTTGCTTATGGACTGCTCCCAAGGGTAGCCGCCTTCCCAGATTTTACTAACCGTCCAACCAAACCCTCGAGCTCGAATAAGAAGCCAAGGAAATAGAAGGAAAAGGGTGCCTCATCTTCTAAACCAAGGAAACGAAAAGCACCTACCACTCTTACAGTCTCGGAACCATCATCTTCAGAAGCTGCATTACCACCAATTTCTCGGCAGCAAGAAGGTAGTCATTTTTCTTTTCTTTTTGTTGCATTATACACCTCGCATGCTAACCAATCATATTTGTACATAAATGGCAATTGGCAGTAGACTGTGAGCACTGCTTTCAACTCTAGCATCGATGGCAAAGTCCAAGACACCAAAAAGCACACCCCCTTCTTCGACGAAAGAGAAAGAAAAGGTTGACACTTCAAAGAAACGAAAAGTCGCCTTCGAGGATATCCCGACAAGCTCGCCTCCTCCTTAGCCTCCAAAAACTATGAGCCAACCTGAGCCATCCAAGGAGACGACCATTTCTTCTGAGGGACTGAGCCAGGCCAATAAAGACGAGGAGCTTTTCGCACTCCTTCGCCAACTGCCAGAAAAAGCTGGCACGAGCGTGGCCTTTATCGACCGCTTCATTTCTGAGGATGGCTGGGAGAGGATGAAGCGATGACCAGCCAAGGTCGCCTTTAGTTCTGCAATGAGGATGTTGGCAAATGTATGCATCTTCTATCTTCACTTTTCAATACACTTTCCTGGTATTGATGTGTGTTATATTTTCAGACCGCTGTAGCTACTATCTTGATGCATGACCCGGTCCTTGAATGCATGGAAAAGGCCGAAAAAGTTGAAGAAATAACCCAAGCATTCGAGGACTCAGAAAAGGCTCGTGAGGAAGAGAGAAAATCCTTCAAATTGGAGAATTAGCAGCTGCGCGAGGGTCTGGCCAAGGAAAAGCTCGAAAAGGAGAAGCTCGAGGAGAAAATTAAAGAACTTGAGAAGACTATCTCCAAGCATCCGGATATTCTGAAGGAGGCAACAACAGAGGCGGCTCACAAGGCTGTAGAAGAGTTCAAGGCCACTGAAGGTAAGAAGCTTGAAGAAAAAGCTAGTGACATCGCCTCGTCGACCATAATATATAATATCTTCTGCAGCATCTGGATTTCGACTTTTCCATCCTTGGTGAAGATGTAATCGAGCTTGTCCAGAGTTGGAAGGAAGCCGAAGCTGCCAAAACTAGAGGCAGTGGAGTGAGCACATCTGCATAGTTTTTATATATTTTTACATGTTTCAGAACAATGCGGGCTTGGCCCTTTTTATTTTTTTGTAATACTTTACTTGCATACATGTGTGAACTTTTATCAATGAATGCTTTCTTGTCAGACGTTTATTCATGCAAAATAATTAAAATGCTGCATTGTAATATAAAGATGCATAATTTAACCAAGTAGTCAATCACTAAGTGACTGATCGCTATGCTATTGTGATTCGAATCCAACTAACTTAAAACGGGTTTTAAGTATTAGGATAGGTTTGGTCGCTTAAGAAAACAGTAAGTGTAAGTGATGCGAACTCAATATTATTTTTCAAAAGTTCCATGGCAAAATGTAATATAGCAATATATCACAACGAACAATGAATGTTTTGCTTAGTTACTTTGTTGTTCGAGGAGGGAAATTATGTAATACGACATACTATGGCATGAAGCGAGGAGAAAATCCTAAGATTTTAAGAAATTTTAGAAATTCGATGATCTAAAATTCTAATCCCTCTAAATGGATGTTTGCGTAGTCCCTTTGGAAGCAAGTAGGAGATAATATTCTGATCTCACTGCCCCCCGAGTTTTATGGTGTTCAAAGACTACCATAAAACTATAAAAGATGAACCAAATTGAATAATCGAAGAGAAGACATCCTTATTGATGACAACGAATGACGAATAACGAATGACGAATACAAGAAGATATCTTTATTGATGAATGACGACAAATGATGAATACAAGATGCCCCCCAGGTCGTCGAAAATACATGAAGATATACATGAAGATTTACTGATAATAGCGACAAAGTTGTTCTGCATTCCAAGCATGCTCTATCTTTTGTCCACCAGTGCAAGCTAACTTATATGTCCCAGGTTGAATGACGGCATCAATAACATACTGTCCTTCCCAAGAGGGTCCAAATACACGAGCACCGTACTCTTTATTATTAGGTAGAACTTGTCGAAGAACAAGATCACCTACTTCAAATCCTATTCTTATGACTTTAGAGTTATAATATCGAGTAGTATACTGTTGATATGATGCGATCAGAAGCTGAGACTGCTCGCGCCTTTCTTCTAAAAGATCGAGCTCATTCTTCATTAGTGCATTGTTATGATCTTGCTCATAGGTAGACTGTTGTAGAGAGCCCGCACCAATTTCTACTGGAACCATTGCTTCGTATCCGTAAGCAAAAAAGGATGGACTATCTCCAGTAATGGTTCGTTGAGTGGTGCGATAAGCCCATAATACTTCAGAGAGTACTTTTGACCAAGCTCATTTATGCTCTTCTAGCTTTGTCTTTATGTTCTGTTTAAGTATTTTGTTTATAGCTTCAACCTGCCCATTGGCTTGTGGATGAACAACAGTGAAGAAATTTTTCTTGATCCCTAAGTTGTCGCAGAAGTTACAGAACTCATCGCAGTCAAATTGTTTCCCATTATCAGAAATTATAGTATGCGGTATACCATAACGACAGATTATAAATTTGTAAACAAAATCTATCATCTTCTTTGTGGAAATGGTACTCAAGGCTTTAGCTTCTATCCACCTGGTGAAATAATCGACTGCAACTACTATATACTTTAATCCACCTCGTGCTAATGGAAGCATTCCGATAATATCAATTCCCCATACTGCAAATGGCCATGGACTAGTCATTGGAGTTAGAGGAACAAGCGACATTCTAGGAACAGTCGCAAATCATTGATATTTGTCATACCTCCTAGCAAATTCCATTGTATCTTTCTTCGTAGTTGGCTAAAAATACCCTTGTCTGAGAACCTTGTTCGCAAGTGCCTGCCCTCTTGAATGGTTTCCGCATATTCCTTCGTGAATTTCCCTCATAATGTAGTGTGCTTTTTCTTCATCGACACATACTAATAACGGTGAACTAAAACTTCTTCGATAAAGCTTCTCATCATAGATAACATAGCGAGCTGCCTTCATTCGAAGTCACTTTGCATCGTCTTTGCTTTCGAAGAGATCGCCATTTTGTATATACTTCATTATAGGATCCATCCACGATGGTTTTTTTGTTAACTGGCATGGCTATTTGGGGGCTTTACTTCGATACTTGGTTTTGCAAGAAATTCGACATGGACAATCTTTAGTAATTCAACATCTTTTGTTGAGGTGAGCTTAGCTAGAGCATCTTCTCGAGTATTCTTAATGGGAGGAAAAAGTTGAATGTTATAGGCAGTAAATGTCAAGAACAATCTTTGTACCTCCTGTAAGTAAGCCATCATTCTTTCTCCTCTTGCTTAATAATCACCGATCACTTGACAAACGACCAGCTAGGAATCATAGTATACCTCAATTATTTCGACCTTTATTTCTTGTGCGAGCTTTAGCCCTGCTATCAGTGCTTTATATTCTGCCTCATTGATCGACGTTGGAAATTTGAAGTGAAGTGCACAATGAATATTATGCTCTTTAGGACTGATTAGTACTAAGCCCGCACCAGCTCTATTCTCGTTTGACGATCCATCGACGTAAAGTTTCCACAATCTTGATAAATCTATAGTAGGTTTTTCAATCACTTATGTGGGAAGATTGGCATCATATGTGAATTCTATAATGAAATCTGTGAGAGTTTGCCCTCTAATCGCAGTGCGGGGTTGAAAATTGATGTCAAACTGACTCAACTCAATGGCCCGCTGAAGTAGTCATCCTGAAGCCTCAGATTTTTGCAAAACCTGCTTTAATGGAAAATTCGTGAAAAATTTGATGGAGTGCGCATGAAAATAAGGTCGAAGCTTCCTGGATGCAACGATGAGTGATAATGCCAACTTCTCCATCTCTAGATATCTTGTTTTGGCATCAAGCAATCTTTTACTTATGTAATATACCGGTCGTTGTATCTTTTCTTCTTCTTGAATTAACATAGCACTTATCACATATTTGGAAACAATGAGATACAAGTATATTTTTTCCCTCGGGTTTGGCTTCGACAAGAGTGGAAGAGAACCTAAGTGTGTTTTTAATTCTTGAAATGTCTGCTCGTATTCTTCCGTCCATTCGAACCTCTTCGAACCCTTCAGTATTTCAAAGAATGGCTGACATTTATCCGTTGACCTAGATACAAATCGACTCAATGTAGCCACTCTTCCCGCCAGGCTCTGCATATCTTTGGGTCTGCGAGGGGATTGCATATTGATTAGTGCTTGTATCTTCTTAAGGTTATCCTCGATTCCTCGCTAGTTGACCATGAACCCCAGGAATTTTCAGATCATACCCTGAATGCGCATTTCTGAGGGTTTATCTTCATTTGATATTTTTGAAGAATTTTGAACATTTCATCAAGATGATTGATGTGATCTTTAGCTTTCTTTGACTTTACCAACATGTCATGGAAATACACTTCCATTGTCTTGCCAATTTGTTTACAAACATTGTATTGACAAGACACTGATAAGTCACTCCTGTGTTGATGAGTCCAAAGGGCATCTTTTTGTAACAGTAAAATCCTCGGTCAGTTATGAATGAAGTATGCTCCTCATCTAGCTTGTACATGGGGATTTGATTGCATCCAGAATATGCGTCTATGAAGCTTAAGAGTTCATGCCCCGATGTCGCATCTACAAGTTGGTCGATTCTCAGAAAGGGAAAACTGTCCTTCGGTCACGCTTTGTTGAGGTCGGTGAAATCGATACAAGTTTTCCACTTCCCATTGGGTTTCTTTACTAAAACTGGGTTTGCAAGCCAGTTTGGGTAGAATGATTCCTTGATGAATCCAATTTCGAGTAGCTTCTCTACCTTTTCTTTCAATAAGACGTAGCATTCTGGATTCATGGCTTTTTTTTTTTGCCGTACATGCTTTTTCATTGTATCTATATTGAAGCGATGACACATGATATTTGGATCAATCCCCACCATATCCAAATGTTGCCATATGAAGATATCCAAGTTTGATTTCAAAAAAGCAATCAATGAAGCTCGCAGGTTCTTGAAGCTTTGCTCTGATTTTTAGAAACTTCAAAGATCTATCAATCGGAAAATCTTCCAAGTCTTCTATTGGTCCAGTCTTGACCTCTCCATCGATTTCTCGAGGGTCGAGGTCTTCGATTGACGTTTTGCCTGACACTTCGCTTGAAACTTCCCTTGATGCTTTACCTTGTAGCTGGACCATCATTGTGCGAGGTGTCATATCTTTTATTGCGAGCTTTATGGAATTATTATAACAAGTCCTTGCATCATATTGGTTGCCTCGCACTTTGCCTACTCTATGTTGAGTTGGGAACTTCATAGCAAGGTGATAGATTGAAGTAACTGCTCAAGTTCTTTCAATGTTGGTCTTCCTAGTACAACATTAAATGCATAGGGACAATCCATAACTAAGAGTTGGGTCATTACCGTTGAAACCCTAGGATAAGTTCCAACGTTGACCATTAACTCAATCATGCCCCTAGGCATTATGCTGTTACCAGTAAATCCGTAAAGTGGAGTGACAATGGGCTTTAGGTTGCTTTCACTTAACCCCATCTTTTTTAAGGTGTCATAGTACAAGATGTCGACAGCACTTCCATTATCGACCAATACTCACCATAATTGCGTGCTTCCACAGTTGATCTTTATAACCAATGCATCATTGTGCGGGTAATTGACCTCCTTGGCATCTTACTCCGTGAAGGTAATATCTATATCTGGTACCCGTTAAAGCTTTCGTGGTCGCTTTCCAAGATGCATGACATTGGTTAATAGTTGTTGTCGTGCTTCTCGTGTGTACCTATCTTGTGCCCTCTTTGAATCTCCACCAATATGCGGTCCTCCAAAAATAGTTCGCACCTCGCGTTGAATTTCTGGAGGCCGCTGTCGGTTTTCTTTTTGCCTTTCATTATTCTGTTTAGTGTATTGCCCTAGCCACCCTTCTTTAATTAATCTTTCGATTTCATCTTTTAAAGCAAAGCAGTTATTGGTATCGTGTTCAATGTCATTGTGATACCGGCAGAACTTGTTGGGATCGCACCTTGCTCTATCTCTTTTTATCGGTTCCAGTTGACGATATCACTCCTGTTGGTTTGTGACGGCATAGATATGATCTGTGGGTGCGTTCAGTTCTGTATAGTTGTTAAACCTCATGGGAAATCTTGGAATCTTCTGCTTTTTCTATTTGGGCTGCTTCTCAATCGATTGTTCATTACTCCTTCTGTTTGACTTCTTGTTATTATTGTTGTTGTTTGTGGTCGCATATTTAGCAGCATCTTTTCCTCCTCCCTTTGTCGTCTTATGAAGATTCTCGCGTAAAGATTCCACACTTAGATGTCGACCAACTTTTCGATAGAAATCTTCAAGGGTTCTGCATCCTCGCTCAAGTAACTCTTCCCAGAGTTTAGTCTCTGGTTGTACTTTGCCAACTCCTCCTTAAGGTGGGTTGTTGACCTTTGCCAACTCTGAGGTAAAGCGATTTAGGTAAGATCATAAAGTTTCCTCTGGTCCTTGCTGAATAGTAGATAGACTAACTAGTGGAACAGTAAAATTCTTCACGGCCTAGAATTGCCTCAAGAACGCAGTCTGAAGCTGTTGTTGATGGAGGTTTTGTCAACAATGAATTTTAGGAAATTACAAGATGTGGCTTGTGTGTGAAAAAAGATTAATAAATCAAAGCAAGTAAAGAGACAAGAATTTTATAGTGGTTCAGCCCTAAAAAAAAAAGAGCCTATGTCCACTATTGTTCACTATTTTCTGGAGAATTACAAGAGTTTCGTTGAGTTTCAAAGTGAGAGTCGAGAGTACAGAGTGTATCCATAAAGTAAAAGAGAGTCTCCAAGTTTTCAGAAGAAAAAGAAGATCCCTCACAACAGCATTGAACTCCCCTTATATAGGTAAGGGTAGCTCAATGTTTCCCAATTGTGAAACGGGTAAGTGTATAATCAAAAAATACAATTCGAGTAACAATATAACTGGGTAATAACTTAAATGAAACGAGCGGTCGATCTTCGAAAAGAAACTTTTGTTTCCCTTTCTTTGTAAATTACTAGCTTGATGAAACTTGATCTAATTTCCTTTTCATTCTGATCACACTTGACTCATTCGGAGGAGGTCGCATTTAACTTACTCGGAGGAAGTCGCATTTAAGTCATTCGAAGGAGGTCGCACTTAATCTTACTCATACGACCTGACATGTCCACTTAACTAACTTCCCTTTTTTGGCATTAAGCAACGTATAGAATTTAGACCGCATCAACACCTCGTAACTCCTCACCTGCTACAACCCCAAAATTTCAGATCTGTAAGCGGCCAAAATTTCATCAGATTTGCAACTCCAGACTATGCGCAGAACCACCCAGAGACCATGAGGCAAGGCGTGGCCCTTCTCATGCAAGGCCAAGGCTCGCGTGGAGGTCGCAGTCAAAGGCCCCACGAACCACCCAGCTCGTTTTTTTGGGTACACCCACCCAGCTCCACACGAGGCACCGAGGTCGTCCGAACCCAGACCCCAACCCTCTGTGACACCCAACTCGTAAAGGCCCTGCTCACTAGTCCCAAGTGTGCTTAATTCCTATTTCGATTCGGGTATAGTCTTTGTGCTTTGATCTTTAAATTTTGGTACTATCTGGCTGTGGGTACTGATCCTAAAGGTGGAAGTGTTAAGATCAATTCCTATTTGGATACTGATTTGGGGCTTAGTTCCTAAGCTACTGCATGTATATTTTGTTGGTTAGCTCTTTGGAGGTCTAATGAAATGGGTCATGAAATTAAAGGTTCTCGTTTTACTCAAAGGAGAAAATCTAAATATGTAGTGTTGTGCGGTCTAAAATTTATATATTGGTCAATACCAAAAAGGGAAAAGTTAACCAAGTGAATGTGTCAGGTCGCATGAGTAAGATTAAGTGCGACCTCTTCCGAAAGAGTTTAGTGTAACCTCCTCCGTATAAGTAGTGTGACCTCCTCCGAAAGAGTTAAGTGCGACCTCCTTCGAAAGAGTTAAGTGCGACCTCCACCGCATAAGTTAGTGTGACCTCCTTCGAACGAGTTAAGTGCGACCAGAATGAAAAAGAAACTAGACTAAACTTCGTCAAACGGGTAACTTACAAAGAAAGGGAAACAAAAGTTTCTCTTTAAAGATCGACCAGTCATCTCATTTAAGTTATTACCTAATTATATTGTTACTCGAATTGTATTTTCTGATTATACAATTACCCTTGCTCACAATTGGGAAACATTGAGCTATCCTCACCTATATAAAAGGAGTTCAATGTTTCAGTGGGGGATCTTTTTTATCTTTGATCTTTTATCTTTTAGATCTTTTAGGAACTTTTTAGACTCTTGCTTCTTCTTTTAGGACAACACATTGTAATTTTGAGCTCTTGTAATTCTCTAGAAAAATAGTAAAAAATAGTAGACGTAGGCTCATCTTTTTTGGGGTTGAACCACTATAAAATTCTTGTCTCTTTGTTTGCTTTGATTAATTAACCCTTTTCACACACAAATCACATTTTGCAATTTTTCCAAATTTATTGTTGACAAAATCTCCGTCAACAATTGGCGCTAGAAAAAGAGCTATTCCGACAGAAAAGTTTGTCCATTTCGCTTCTTTCAACAATGGCAAACACTAAAAACACAACTAGAAACACTAGAACTAGCCAAAATCATCCCCAAAGTACCGCTGCTGCACAGGTAGATCATGCTCAGGATCAACCTGCCGTGACCATATCGGAAATTATTGTCCAGAGACAAGATCGCATAGAGGAAGCACTGATAAACATTTAGCAAATTACAAGTTAGATTAATGACTCTCTACGATGACTTGTTGAGGGACAGATGCTAACTCCACCATAACACGAACGTCCCAGAGAATGTTCTGCTCAATAACCTGAGAGAGGAATTTAGATCCTAGAGACAGGGAACCGCAACCAACCTAAAGCCTGGCAGGAGCGTCGAGGAGATTGCGTCTCCAAGGGAAAAGGCAAGGTCACAGACTTGCCTCTAGTATCTGGTACTGAAAGTTCAAGCACTGATCATAATCATGGACAACCTTCCCGGAGAGCAACCATCAATTGTGATTATCTAGACAACGAGCAAAAACGTCAATCGATGAGTGTCTTTGATAGGATCAGTAGGGAATCTAGACAAAATCCTACAGACCTGAGATAACATCTGGATTAGTGACGTAGTTAGGAGCGATCCACATCGCATCACAATGACCAAAGTCGATCTCGTCGTACTGTTTTATTGGAATCCCTAAGATCGCAGCAGACCCTACCTAACCAACCCGCCTTATATCGTGACAACGATTAGAGGCCACTCCTACCAGCAGTAAGAGAGAATGTTCTCCCTCTGAACGTCAATGTTCATAATCTGAGGATTGCTTTAGATGCACTTGCTAGTTGAGAAGATGGGCTTGCTGATGGATATCATTAATCGCTATTCAGCGAGGAGGTTCGAGCTGCCGCCTTATCTACTGGATTTAAACTTCCCACCATAAACACTTTTGATGGGAAAACTGATCCACATGACCATATAGATCACTTCAGCGACCTGATGGAACTTCATCGTGTTGATGATCTCGCACGTTGTAGATGCTTTACTGTAACTCTCACAGGAGCGGCGAAGAAGTGGTTCCAAGGACTCAAGTCTGGTTCAATCTCGTCCTGGCAACAGCTTCAGACCAGAATCTTGAGGCAATTCCAGACCGCAAATAATTTTACTATTCCACTGGTAAGTCTGTTTGCTATTCGACAAGGCCGGAAGAAAACTCTACGATCTTACCTAAATCGTTTTACCTCAGAGTTGGCAAAGGTCAATAACCCGCCTTAGGGAGGAGTTTTAACTCTAATGATGGCTGGGGTATGACCAAAAACTAAACTCTGGGAAGAGTTACTAGAGCAAGAATGCAGAACCATTGAAGAGTTCTATCGAAGAGTTAGTCGATATTTAAGGGTGGAAACTTCACGCGAAAACCTTCATAAGATGACAAAGGGAGGAGGAAAAGATGCTACCAAAGATGCGACTACAAACAACAACAATAATGATAAGAAGTCGAACAAAAGGAGTAATGAACAATCGACTGAGAAGCAGCCCAAACAAAAAAAGCAGGAGATTCCAAGAGCTTCCATGAGGTTCAATAATTATACTAAACTGAACACACCCATATATTATATCTATATGGTTACAAACCAACAGGAGCGGTATCGTCAACCGGAGCTGATAAAAAAAGATAGAGTGAGGTGCAACCCCAACAAGTTTTGTTGGTATCACAATGACATTGGACACGATACCAATAACTGCTTTGCCTTGAAAGATGAGATCGAAAGATTAATTAAAGAAGGGCGGCTGCGGCAGTACTCTAAACAGAATAATGAAAGGCGAGAAGAAAACCGACAGCGACCTCCAGAAACTTAGCGCGAGGTGCGAACTATTTTCAGAGGACCACACGTTGGTGGAGATTCCAAGAGAGCGCAGGATAGGCATGCACGAGAAGCTCGGCAGTAGCCATTGACCAACGTCATGCACCTTGAACAGTGACCACGAAAGCTTCAGCGAGTACCGGATATAGATATTACCTTCGTAGAACAAGACGCGAGGGAGGTCCATTATCCACATAATGATGCGTTGGTCATAAAGATCAATTGTGGAAGCACACAGTTATGGTGAGTATTGGTCGATAACGGAATGCTGTTGACATCCTATACTACAACGCCTTTAAGAAGATGGGGTTGAATGAAAGCGACCTGAAGCCCACTGTCACCCCACTCTACGGATTTACTGGTAACAGCATAATGCCCAGGGGCATGATTGAGTTAATGGTCAACGTTGGAACCTATCCTAGAGTTTCGATGGTAATGACCCAATTCTTAGTTGTAGATTGCCCCTCTGTATTTAATGCTGTATTAGGAAGACCGATAATGAGGTAACTTTGAGTAGTAACTTTAATCTATTATGTCGCTATGAAATTCCCAACTCAACAAGGAGTAGGCGAGGTGCGTGGCAACCATTATGATGTGAGGACTTGTTGTAATAACTCAATAAAGCTTGCAACAAAATATTTGACACCTCGCACAATGATGGTCTAGCTATAAGGAGAAACATCAAGGAAAGCATCATAAGTGTCAGGCGAAGCGTCATATGGAACGTCAATCAATGACCTCAACCCTCGAGA
>JXTB01000400.1:0-57114 GCA_002914805.1 Parasponia andersonii
ACTAGAACTTTTGACACTTTTTAAATAAATTAAGGAATTTCCCACCTTGTGAAATTCCCCTTCTGCCACTAGCCCGGGTTTTGGGTCGTGACAGAGATAACACTAATTACATATGTCATTATCATATTTGCCTAATCTAGATTAAGGGATTTATTCTATGAAACTATTGCTTGAAGTGGAAATTAGGGCTTTATTTGTTGGTATAAAAGACCAAGCCAATTCATTTAAAGGCTATATCTAGTATAATCAACGTGTTCAGATTTCATTTGCTAACGTTTTCTTTTAGCAGAATGTATATGGGTAGGCAGCAAATCCCATTGAAACGATTTTTCTTGGGCTTTTCTTTTAAAAAAAAATTTTAAATCGGAATTGCTGCAATTGCATAGTGCAAATATTTTTTGAGTTAATTAAAATGTTCATACTCAGGTCACTAAAATTAATTATTAATATATTGGTACACTCAAGTCAACATCGATCAACCTTGCACTACTCTTTGCTATTGCTATATATCCTGGCCACTATGATAATTTTGAGTCTCAGTACGAGAAATAATGATCCAGATCCACCATATATACTTCCATTATTGATCATTGTGGAATTTTATACATGTCTTGCATTTTCATTATTCCATAATTTATATTTTTTTGAAACTTCATACAAATCAATAATTAGAAATAGTTATTAAAAAGCAAAACCTCATAAAAATGTAACACGTCACACTTTCCATAAACTCGTAAAAAAACGCACCTACTCATACAACGTTATCGTATCGGATAACATGAAAAAGAATTTGATCCATATAACATGTGGATTCGGTCATTATGTAATAAATGAGGTTATCAATGACACGTAGTAATAAATAAATGGATAAACAATAATATTTTCATTTTATCTGGACATAATTAGTAACGTATTATCTAGACATAGAAAACACACACACCCAAAAGAAAAAAAAGCGTTCCATAATATACTTCTCAACACAATTTCATCAAATTCTTGAATACCACAATCACAATTCACAAGTTCATTTTAATTGAAAACCACATTTATTTTCAATACATTGACATTTAGGGTTTCAAATCTCCTCTCTTTAGCAAAAATAATATATGGTAGAATATTCATGGTTATCAGATTTTGCCCTTGGGCTACATGTTCCTCTATATTTCTCTAAACAAAAACTCTCTCGTAATATAAATCATAAATAAAAATGTTACCACTAATTGGCATATATAGCGCTCATCAAAAAGTATAGACCGTATTTAGTAATTTTTTATGTTGTTTTTAAAATAAAATGAATTTGGAATTTTATTATGAAACATCTTTGATAAAATCTCTTGTATATCTTCATTTTTTTCTCCCTCCCCCCCCCCCCCCAAAAAAAATAACCAAATAAGCATTATATGCGTATTATATAGTATAGGCTCCCTTAGAACAGTAACCACTAACCTTCATAAAAAAAAATTGAAAAGAGTTTCAAATAAAAAATAAGAAAAGAAACAAATAAAATTTTATTTTTCTTTAATTTTGTGCTTGGTTGGATTTATTTATTTTTAAATAAATTGTTTGGTCGGATTGAAATCCATAAATTTTTCCTCTGTCGACATTTGAGCATGTAAATGGCCAAAAAAGCAGAAAAAGATTTAATACAAACATATCAGATACGTGATCCCAAAAATCCACGTGGAAGAACTAAGAAGAAATGGACAACCACGTGTCAAGAAACCAATAAACCACCAAAATAAAGCTGGGATGTCAACTGTTGATTCTAGATCCTACACGTGGCTATAGAATGACGGCTGATTATGAATGCATTAAATAAATAAACAAATAAGTAATTTTTTGAAAAGTGGTGTCAAAAAGAATGCTTTTTTAAATAATCCCTTAATTACTATATAGCTTTTTTATTTTATTTTGTTTTGGTGAAATAACTATTAAATACGGCTGGACAAACTAAGACTGCCAGTATATCAGACAGTCACGTCCCTGTCACGTGGCTTGCCCTTTGCAGGGCGGCACCGCCCTCTACTCTGGTCTTCACGCAGAAAAGGAAAGTTTTAGAGAGAGAGAGAGAGAGATTTGTATGATTTTCTCACTTTTCTTGGTTATTTAATTTTTTTTTTCAATAATTCCAATCATTAGAAATTTTAGATTAATGGGAATATTTTCTTTAATGATCAATATGCCTAGATAACTAATTAGATTATTAATGCGTTGAATTTAATTTTGATACCCTTTGTTTAGTTTTTATTTAAAAATAGTACCCTACATTATGAGTAAGGGACTTCTGCATTATGGGCATGGTATATTTACAGCGTTGACGAAAAAGAAAAGGAGAAATACAAATTAATGGCACCATAGAGGACGAAGTAAAGAAAAAGTGGGAGAAAAAAGAAACAGAAATTTATAGGCACAAAACAAAAGTACCGGGACCTACCGTGCTTCAACAGGTTAAGTGAGCATAATTGCTACGTATAAAAGAATTAAATACTATACTTATGGTGTTAATTGCTCTGTTCAATATGTGAAAAGTTCATATATGTAGGTAGATTTAGTAGTTCGTGTAATATGATATAATTAATAAATATATTAAAAATTTAAATTCAAATATAATATATGATTAATATACATATTTAATATGTTAAATATTTAACATATTTATAAATATATTATGTATTTGATTATGACTAATTTGACACTATTATTTAATATTATCACTATTATTTAAACTTTAACAAGATTATACACTAATTGGTTAAAATAAATAGGTGTAAATATATTTAGAATTAATCAAACTAATACTTTTAAAATAGATTTGATATAAAATGACACGTGGACGGATATGGTGGACCGAGGGCGACCAACTACCCACCAACAAAGCTCCACAAGGGAGACAGCTCCTTATCAGCAAGAACCACGAAAATGTCATTCTTGTCCACTACTTTTTAGCCACTCGTCCACCACCCTTCAATTTACTAA
Organism: Parasponia andersonii; assembly: GCA_002914805.1. Lineage (NCBI taxonomy): Eukaryota > Viridiplantae > Streptophyta > Magnoliopsida > Rosales > Cannabaceae > Trema > Trema andersonii. Next base: position 2,977 of record JXTB01000400.1, read on the forward strand.
TCTACCCTTCTCTCTGCGCACCAATTACTATTTCTCTTAATTTGATTAGTTTCTCATTTTTCTATTGAAAAAACAAGTTATTGGTACTATAATTTTTTTTAAAAAAAATAAAAAACTATATTTTCCTTCATTGTTGTTTTGTTTCTTAGTTTGAGATTCAAAAGTTTAAACGCATGATCCAACCGTCTAGAGAGGAATGGATAGACATTATCACTCTGCAGTTTGAACAACTAGGCAAAATAATTTCAATGGTCCCTCTCCCCATCTATAGCAGCTCCATTTCGAGGATTAGATTACTATAATATATATATTTAATATCACATATTTTATTAATGAACGACATAATATGCGATATGATCAGCTAGGAATTAATTAAGCATTTATTTGTTAAGGCACGTTGCCATGCCATTAATGAAATCTATCTCATACATTCATTCCCTAACTAAAAGGACAAGAACAAATTCAACTGAACTTAGCCGAGTAATTACCAACTAATATGCACGGTTGCACTCTTGACAATTCAATTAAATATTTCTCAATTTATTTGTTTGTCCAAAAAAATAATAAAAATAAAACATTTAGCATAATGGCGAGCTTTTTAACTAGAATAAGAATATAAATGATATATTATCCAATTACTCATTCAAAAGAAGCCATAATGTCATGTACGTAATCTTTCTTAGTTTGAATTGGCGTTAATACTGTTTTCCACACCAATCAAAGAATATATGCATAGCAACATAAAAAATAGAGATTTATGATAGTTTTAGTGAATACGTCTGATCAATCACAATCATTCATTCTCATGATGCGATAATTACCACATGCACGAATTTCATCTGCTAGCACAACTCATTAGAGAAGAGTCCTTATAAGATGCTTACTTCATGGCCACGTACCAAGGTAAGTTATAAGCTAACACATATATGTTAATGAAATACGTTATTGTCAAGGACTAATATGATCAAAGAGTGTTGGCTTGATGTGATCTTACTGCTAGTAGTGGTCATAGTGACTTTAGTGAAATAGGCTTCCATTAATACATAAATGGAGCCAGCCACGTGTATGTTAAGTTTTCCTTTTCATTGTCTTTTTCTCTTAGCATTATAAAGTTTTGAAAATATGCAAGATAACCTTCGTACAGTAATCATATATTAGATATGGCCACTTGGTTATGTCTCAACATAAATGGGCGCAATTTTGAAGAAATTTAAGCTACAAAAGGCAATCGAAACGAAAATATTGATATCGAATGAGAAAGTATACGGCATACTATTGAAAATTTCGAATTCCCAAGAAATATTATGAAACGAAGAAAAAGGATTATAAACGTTTAAATGAAATAAGGTGATCTCAAGATCGAAAAAGCATGCAATAGTAACGCATCATTAGTACCTTGATTATTTCGAAGATTGAGTAGTAATTTCATAATATTCTGGATTTTTTTTTTTATTTGACCCCTTAATTTGCATGATATAGAGATACTCTCATCCGAAATAGTTGCAAACTAATGTATAATTTTTTCGAGTATAATTCGTCTAGATCTCTTATTATGTTTCTTGAATGAGAAAATCTAGCTCTTGGTTTCTTCATGATGAGGTGATTATTACATGGCTTAGTATAATAAGAAACAATTCTTTTAAAAGCTTAAGCTATTAGAATTAAACTATTAAACACAAAATAGGGATATGATGACGATTGCATAAACTTAAGCTGTTAGAATTAAACGATTGAACACAAACTATGATATGATGACGATCGCAAAACGTATTGATTCGCGCACAAATAGTTGGACCTTCGACATCATCAATAATCCCTACAAAACAAGGACACATAAGGTTACAAGATGACCATAAATAAAAAAACGAAGATGCATACTTTTAGGAGCAAAATTCCAAGAATTTTGGCGAATTCCCTGTGAAATAGGTAATCTTAGATCAAACGAACACCGCATAATATGGCTAGCTTTCAGACACATTGCATACAAGGGCCAGACCCTGATTTGATATAGCAAACAAAAAAAAAAAATCATTAATGGAGAGCTGATCGTGATCATGATGATCATATAATATATACAAAATGCTTCATTAAATTTATGTGGGCAACTTCCACATAATTAGGCGGCACATCAAATTATGTCATTCTTATACATACTATCCCTAATGAGGTTAAACGCCATTAAGTGTCAGAAAGTTGTGATCTCGTCGACTAGCTAGCCAGTAGCTTCTAATATAATACAAACAAAGAAACATTAAAGTCCCACTTTTCCCTATCAAAACTAAGCTAAGATAGAAAATTTTCAGCAAAATAAATACCAAAAGGACTGTCCTAACACGTGTACGGCAAGGATGCATGGTCAGACTTGATCAGTATGATTGGGGTGACATATCAAGCCATATCGTGTCATATATATTTTAGGTTATATTCTATTCCATTGCTGTTATCAGAATAATTGGAAAAAGAAAAAAAAAAAAAAAAGGAAAAAATGAAAAAATGAAAAGAATTTTGGCATGGCACATATGTAATTTGTGAACAAGTATGAGGGTTGTTTGGTAACTTAGTCCCGACCCCCCTCTTTATTGCTCTTTATAAAAAAGAAGTGGATGTATAGCATAAGAGGTGTCCAGTTGAGCACATTAAACCCTTCAAAGAAAAAAAAAAGTTTCTTATTTCCTCGTCTTCTTTCTTTCTTTCTTTCTTTCTTCTTAGTCTGGCCATAATAATTTGCTTTCTTAGTCGCATTAAGGTATGAATTTCGCAATCAATTATCATGATTTTATCATTTATAATACCCAATTTGATATTAATCATGATATGATGGACGAGTACTATATATATCATATACTATACTTTTTCAGTCTTAATAATAATATTCCTCCATTATTGTAGAGCTATCTGTAGAATTATAGTGTATATTTTGGTGTTGACCAACTATTTACACATTTTATATTTGTATATCAATATCATCTTGATCTTATAGTACTGTTCAATTATCTTATGTTCAATGGACAATATGCATTTTCCCTTTCTTTGATCTGTTTTTAATGTTTTATGATGTGGGGTCAACTAGCTATATACTCTACTCTGATTTCTTCTTCTACTATATCTCTCAATTTTTGCTCTTTATCGTGGAAAAATATCGGTCTTGAGTGACCTCTTTTATGAATAATATCTCTTACAAAGCGGCCTAGATATTCATGATGAGCATAATTCTTCAAAGTATAGAAGCTAGATTATTCTAAGAAAACACACCCTCTTTTTCTTATCCTTTTATCTTTTTTCATATTGTCACACTTAATTATTTTTTTCTCTCAAATGGTTTAACAAAAATTGTACTTAGCTTCTTTATACATTGAGCAGTCCCCTCCCCCGTTCATGGTGTGGATACATTTAACTTTTTTCTTCTTCACACCTCCCATAAAATGTTCTTGTTATTACCTATATAACGTCTTAATGTTCTTCTCTATGAGTTCTATATATTGAAAAATATTAGCATGTTGTATATTAAATTAAAATGCATGCTAATCTAGTTTAAGACCAAATTACCGAATGGTCTTTACTAATTATTTGTCCATTTTTTTTAATGCCTTTTTAGTAAGCACTACTTTAATTATATGGTGATCTCAAATGGGTGACCACAATATCTAATAATTATAACTAACCAATATAATTAGTCTTTAATTTATTATTATATGGCGATATGAAATTGATGATTTTTATCGGTTTTATTTGTACAATAACTACTAATAAATTATTTCATATTACGTGTTGCAGCTAGCACGGCCGAAATTTAAAAAATAGAAAAATTAGAAGTCCTACCAAGAAAATGAATAATAATAATAGTATTTCCTCATTGGTGAGGACCAAGTCCGACCAGCTGGTGGAGAAGGTGACGGCGGCTTTCAAGTCTCCGCCGCTGCCGCCTACCACGTCGAATGACGTGGCAGCGGAGAGCGGGGGAACGCTTTCTCGAAAGTCGAGCCGGGGGCGGATGGTGATGGGGGCGTCGCCGGGGCGGAGTGGCAGTAGCAGAAATAACAACGCGCACATAAGAAAGTCTAGGAGCGCCCAGTTGAGGTTTGAGCTGGATGAGGTCAGCAGTGGCGCGGCTCTGAGCCGAGCCTCCAGCGCCAGCTTAGGCTTGTCCTTCTCCTTCACCGGCTTCACCGTACCTCCCGATGAAATCGCCGACTCTAAGCCCTTTAGCGACGATGATATCCGTACGTTTTCATTCTCTCTCTCTCTCTCTCTCTCGCTCGCTTTTCCTAAATGCTTTTGTTATTTAATTAGTTAAATTACTTTCCATGCATAAATTTATTTTTTCTTTTTTGTTTTCATGCATGAATAAAAATTAATTTTTTTAATATAAAGAGAAAAAATGATTGTAACAAGTTTAAGGAATTTTTTCTTTTTTTCTTTTTCGGGAAAGCACATTGTAAAGACATGGGTTAATTAAACAATACAAATTAATTGTGTCTATCATTTCAGTGGAAAAAAAAATTGTCTATGTTTTTGAATGTGCAATAGTTTTATTCATTATGTCTAAGCTCTTTTTAAATTTTTTTGGGTGGTGGGGGGCGGATTTTTTTTAATTATTAATTATAAGGTTTATATAATTTTATTTAGATTTTAACCAATGTATCATGTTCCTATAGGTCTTTAACTTCATTTTTTTCATTACAATATGTTCGGGTTTTCCTTTTTTATTGAATAATAGAGTGCTCATTTTAAGGAAAGTCTTTGACCAAAACCTAATTTTTAGTTTAAATGAAAAAGTAGTGGAAAAAAAATGAAGAGAAAAGAAAACGATCGGTAATAATTGCTGAATTTTTGGAGTCTATTGTCTACCATGGAAAATACTAGTGGTAAGGAGTGATTGATGTGAAGGGTATTGGTAGAATCTGGTGGGAAATAGTGCCAAGTCCATGCAATTGCAATTTGCATGTCCAACTTTTTGATGTAATCCACTCATTTTCTAAGAAGCTGCCATTTTAGACCTTAAAAAAAGCATAGTTTGTTTGGAGTTTGGACCCACTACATTCTCCTGCCTTGGCTGTTTTTGAACTTTTCTTTTTCCTCCTTTTCTCTAGATTTTGAAAAATTTCAATGAAAAATATGTATGTATACAAGTATAACTATATAATACATATATATATATATATATATAAATATAAGGCATGGTTATTTTTTTTTTTTCCTATGGGTAAGTATCAATTTGGCCAATAAAAATTTAGCATGCACATTTTTTTATTGTAAAAAGTAAGAAAGAGAAAGAGCATTAATAATGCATGTCTTTTCATACACTTCATTATAATCATTGGATCACTAAAAAAAAAATACCTACTCACAGATAAAAAAAAAATACTTATTAGATTAGCAACCATATATATGTATATAAAAGATGGGAAAGCCGGTTTTATCCCTCTCAAAAAAGAAAGTTATTTGTATTGTACCGATAGATTGTAAACAAATGTTTTGTAATAAGATTTTTTTTTTTGGACATAATTCATTGCATTAGTCTATAGGTATTGTTTTAAGAATAATTTGTTGAAAGTTATTTACAAAAACTATATTTTCTGTTACAAGTTAAAAATTCACTCTTTATTTTTACTACCAGCCATGAGCATGTCTTTGATGAGTCTGATGACAAACACCAAAAGAAAAAACGGAAAGAGAGAGGTCATATGTGGGTCCCAAATTTAGGAGAAAGTAGAAACCATGTGTGTACTTCTTTTCTCTTTGAAAAGGAAACTAAAACTATATAGGTGAATTGACTGATTAGTATGTAATGAAGTCAGTTCATAAAGTTTATATTTCAATATATTCCCAACTATCTCTTCACCAAAGTTAGACTTTGGTCATCTATGATGTCTGTCTCTTCCCCATGCTGAAAAGTACAGGGAAAAGAAATATTAAACTTTTGAATGCATGTGTGGGAATTATTAGATTGGTAAGGGATCTAAATTTGCTGAGGGAAAAAAAGCAAAATAATCCTAGAAGAACATGGTTTCTTCTCCCAAGTCTCAACAAAAAGTTCCTACTCTTCATCTAAATGTAATTATAAAATGATGAAAGAGTTTTGACCCTTGTCTTGGTTATATTTCTTATCTATGAAAAAAAAAAAAAAGCACAACACAACAGTGCACAGACTCATACAGGTACTCTAGGAGTTAGAACTTGTCACAGAACTAGGAACTGTTCTCAACTATTGCTATACAAGTAAGTTGTGTAATTTAGAAGATGTGTACTACTGAGCATCCAACAAAAGAAAACTACTGGACTTTGGTCTTAAATATTGCATCATATACAAGTTGGTTATTGCTTGGCATAATCATTTTTTTTTCCCTTGTATCCAACTCCTATTTTCCCATAGGGCAATAGCTGAATAAAAATAGAGATTGACATAGACATTTGATTTCAATATTGCAGCCGAAGATCTTGAAGCTGGAACGCGAAAACCAAAATTTCAAACTGAACCCACATTGCCAATTTATCTCAAGGTAAAAAAAAAAAAAAATGCACTGAAAAAAAAAAAAGAAAAAAAAGAGAAATAAGAAACTGCTTGCTAAGTAGTCACTGCAAACTGCATATACCGGTGTTGAAACCTCATGTGATGGTTGATAGTTCAAGAATTTTGATGTGGTATACTATGTATTTGGACAGGCGAAAGGGAAGGAGATTCATCTAGACATGATCAACTACGGGAGCCATAGAACATGGCTAGCAATATAGCAATTTTGATCAGGTTCAGTCTTGTACAGAGTTTCATTCTATATGACTTTTGTGTACAAGACTTGCCCTTCTTTCCAACCAAAAACAAAATGCTTTTAACATAAGAATTCTTAGGCCAGAAAGAAACTACAATGTTTTACACCTCATAAAACTAGTTTAGAGACTCTTTTATTGAGGCAAGGAGGATAACTTCACTTGTTTCCGAGCCCGAACTTAAGGCTTTGGAATGTAGAATAGAGGAAATTTCTAAGGCATATGATTGGAAGGAAGGAAGGGTATGGAAATCTGATACATTTTTTTCTTCTTCTGAGTATTAGTTGTTTTGCCTTTTGTTGTACTTGTTAACATTATGCAAAGAACTTTTGTTACCTATATCAAAAAATGAAGGTTACTAAATCTTTAGATTGAACCATGTATGCAGTTCACAGATGTGACATACAAGGTGGTCATCAAGGGACTGAGGACAAATGAAGAAAAGGGCATCTTGCATGGGATTAATGGTTTAGTTAATCCAGGAGAGGTTTTGGCTCTAATGGGGCCTTCAGGGAGTGGAAAGACAACACTTTTGAATTTGCTTGGAGGGAGGATAATCCAGCCAACTGTTGGTGGTTCAATTACTTACAATGACCAACCATATTCCAAGTTCTTAAAAAGCAGGTTAGAATCTTCTAAACTTGTCATAAAGTTTAAAATCTTATACTAAAATGCTTAGACATGAGTAACAAATCAACTAGTTTCCAATAGAGAAAGAACATACCGGTCCAATGCAGGATTTGTGATTTGTTGCTTTTTCAGACTTGTGATATCAATCCAAAGGAGCTATGTAGACGAGCAGTGATTATTCATGCAAAATTACAATGAATAACCAAATGCATGATATTTATTGCAGGATAGGGTTTGTGACTCAAGACGACGTTCTATTTCCTCATCTGACAGTGAAAGAAACTTTAAGATACGCAGCCCTCTTACGACTGCCAAAGAAACTGTCAAAAGAGGAGAAGGAAAAAAGAGCAATCGATGTCATCTATGAGCTAGGCTTAGAGAGGTAAGCTTCTCTTTTTCTCCGATCTTCGCTGAACTTGGAATTGCCACAAGCATAAATTAATGACAAAAAACTCATGCTTGACCTCTAAAGTTAAAAGCCAATGGTTTTCTTATCTTATTACCTTTAGAAGCTAAGCAAAGAATGCTAACATTTATAGGTGCCAAGACACTATGATAGGCGGCTCATTTGTCCGTGGAGTGTCAGGAGGAGAGAGAAAGAGGGTTTGTATTGGTAATGAGATTATAATCAACCCTTCTCTTCTGTTTCTTGATGAACCAACCTCTGGCTTGGATTCTACAACTGCTTTGAGAATTGTTCAGATGTTACAAGACATAGCAGAGGTGCATGATCTCATTTCACCTATTTCGAATTAAACAGCAGATTCTCTGTAACCACTGGCTTTACTTTCTTTACTTTAGATCAGCAGGCGCAATAATTGGTGCCAATATCCAAGAAAAAACCAAGAGCATTACATCTTAGGACCAGGTCACAAGAAATTTTGAACACAATGATCAAAGAATATACAATGAGGGTAATAAAATAAGGGACATAGGAAACTAACTTGGTTATAATTGTTTGTCAGGCTGGAAAAACTGTGGTGACGACGATCCACCAGCCATCGAGCAGACTCTTCCATAAATTTGACAAGTTGATTCTTCTTGGGAAAGGGAGCCTGCTCTACTTTGGAAAAGCATCAGAAGCTATGGTTTATTTCTCATCTATAGGATGTTCCCCTTTAATTGCCATGAACCCAGCAGAGTTCTTGCTAGATCTTGCAAATGGAAATATAAATGATGTTTCTTTGCCATCAGAGCTAGAGGACAAAGTGCAAATGGGAAATTCAGATAACGATACAGCGAATGGAAAACCGTCTCCAGCAGCTGTCCATGAGGTGAAAAAAACCAAGCACGCAAACTAACTCTTTTATCTACTAAGCACCATACTATTGTATAGCTCTTTCCCCTCTTACACGATAAAACTCTCATAACCAAGCTCAAAACAAGTTTACACCGTCTAGACTTGCGAATTCCCCAGCAACCATCACATGTCAATATCTAGCTATAGTGCTGATTCTTTTTTTAAAACAGTATCTCGTGGAGGCCTATGAAACCCGAGTTGCAGAAAAGGAGAAGAAGAAACTCATTGTTCCTCTTCCCATTGATGAAGAACTGAAGGCAAAGGTGTCAAGTCCAAAAAGGGAATGGGGGGCAAGCTGGTGGGAACAGTATTGTATACTATTCAGAAGAGGATTTAAAGAAAGGAGGCATGACTACTTCAGCTGGTTGAGAATCACCCAAGTTCTAGCCACTGCAGTCATTTTGGGCTTACTCTGGTGGCAGTCAGATGGTCACTCCCCCAAAGGCAGGCTAGATCAGGTAAAAAACATCATTTTGTCAAATGCATATAAAGTTGACTAGTGGAAGCTGAACAGTAAAAAAGCTAAGCAAGATTCTAATGAAGAAGTTGTATGGTTCTAAATAATCCCAGTTGAAAGAAGCTTCACAAAAGAGAACCCAAACATCATTTTCTTGATTCAAACTGTTGTTCGAAATGCAGGCCGGGCTACTTTTCTTTATTGCTGTCTTCTGGGGATTCTTTCCGGTCTTCACTGCGATTTTCGCGTTTCCACAAGAACGAGCTATGCTGACTAAGGAACGAGCAGCTGACATGTACCAATTAAGCGCTTACTTTGTGGCCAGAACGACAAGTGACCTTCCGCTTGATCTGTTACTCCCCATACTTTTCCTTCTTGTTGTATATTTCATGGCAGGCTTGAGGCTGAGTGCCGGTCCATTCTTCCTAACCATGCTTACAGTCTTCCTCTGCATTGTGGCAGCTCAGGTATGCTGGCTGTTGTCATTTTTAATTTTAGTAAAAGTGAAGGTGAGATTTGACGAAGTTTAGTTTATCATGTGAACCAGCTGAAACTAGTTTGGGTGGATAATTTAGAAAGTTTCTCGGCAAAAATGGCCATGTATGTATATTGACAATGTAAGAATGTAAATTACAGGGACTTGGGCTAGCTATTGGAGCTACACTAATGGACATCAAGAAAGCTACAACTCTGGCCTCAGTAACTGTGATGACCTTTATGCTGGCTGGTGGATTCTTTGTGAATGTGAGCATTCTTATCCTTTGCTTACTATGTCTAATACTCATTATATCCTCAGCCAGAACAGTAACATGCTACTTTTCTAAAAAAAGTTTTACTTGCAAAGGGATGAAACAGTAACATGATTTTCTGTAATTCTTCAGAAAGTTCCAGTATTCATATCTTGGATCCGCTATTTGTCTTTCAACTACCACACATATAAGCTACTTCTCAAGGTGCAGTACGGAAACATCCTGCCGGCCATTAACGGAATAAAAGTAGACCGCGGCTTAACAGAAATCTGTGCACTGGTAGCCATGATTTTCGGATACCGTTTCTTGGCATACATTTCTTTGAGAATGATGAAGCTTCAATCTGGAGCTTAGAAGGGGCCAAAAGTTTCGAAAGCAGCAGAAATTTGGATGCAGTTCCATTTTCCCCTCCTTTTAAGGCCTTTTTTTGAGGAGGGCTGAGTTTCAAATGAACCAAGAAATGCAAGTAAGGATCACTGAGCTGGAACTTCCGCATTCTGTGAGCCAAGAATTTGTGGAGTTTCCAGTTATAGTTGGTGATTATAAGAATTGAAGAAAAGTTAATCAGATTACATGCAAATATATTTGCATGGAGATTTTTTTTGGATAAAAATTGAACTCTGAGTTAACATATGGTATCTCAGAATGAAGTGGTACTTAGTATATGTATCAAGTCTAATTGACCAAACTTGACTGGTTATATATGATTTAACAATGTATCTTCGATTTCACTTCTCAATTTCAAGCTGGAAAATGCAGCAAGATTGAAGTCTTTATGTGTTTCGATCAGCAAATCAGAACAAAAATAATGATAAAAGAAACTGACTTTATTTTTGAAGAAATAATCGCCCTTTTATACATTTGACACCCCCACCCAAAAAAGAAAAAGAACAACAGAAATCAACTATTGCATCCAACCTCAAAAAATTTATAAGAAATGTCATGCAGACCACTTTACAGTCCCCCCCTCCCCCCCCACCCTTTTTTCCCCCCCTATACGGTTCCTGTATATGTACTCTCATCGTAGGAGACAGGAATCAGAGATCAGTTTTCTATGAACCAAGTTAATTCAGCAACTGATGCTATTGGTTGAGGTCCTGATAATGAAATGGAGAGAGCATATCAATGTGCTTCAACCAGCTGTGTTTCCTTTTGCAATCAAACGATGCTCTTTACCAACAAGCATCTGCATTTTGTATTTTCCAAAACAAGTTTCAAGCCAATGTCCTCAACCAACTAAGAGTTCGAAGGAGGGCAGCATCCAATAAGGGGGACTTTTTCTCAAGCCCTGTCAAGTAAAAAGGTCAAGGGAAATAAGAAGCTTTCTTTCAAAGCTTGTAAGTTGGTTTAGGGCATTTACTAATTAGTTTTCTCACCAAAATAATGAAAATCACACTCAACTGATGAGGTTAGTCTAACGTTCCAACCTCAACCCCAGTATGTCTTATGAGGCGAATTCACTCTAAGTCAAATATATTTTCTTATCCAATGCATGGAAAACTAACATTTTTTAGAAGATAACTACAAAATTTTTAGTCAATTTTACATTGAAAAAGGTAGTTATTTACCAATATCAGCAGCTACGCGGTGCGCACACATTACTCCTGAGAAGGCTACAGCTATAACTCCTTGTCCTGGAAAGCAGCTATCACCAACGCAGTACAGACCATCTATGGCCTGCAGTTTATAACAAGCCCAACTAATTAAACTAATTAAGTATATTAACTGGGGACTCTGAAGCATCAACTAGAGTTTAAAAACTTACTATGTATTGAATGGAATTATAGCAAGCCCAACTAATCAAGTATGCTCAAAAAATCTGGGGATAGTGAACTGTCAACTAGAGTTTAAACAACATACTGTTGTATTAAATGGCATTCCCAACAAGCCTTTTGGAGTTCCACGTGGCATTGGTCCATAAGTGCCCTTATCACGAGCCAGGTACCGCCTGTGTGTCTTTGGTGTCCCCACCTACCATTATAGAAGATCTCCATTAGAGGGAGATACCAAACAATGGAACCAAATTGTTAAGAAAGCAGACAACAGTAACCAGTTTTAGAATGCTGAGAGAGAATACAGCCGAGTAGCCTAAAGCAAATTTCCAAGAGACATGGAATTAGACAAAATGGTGGTATAATTCACAAAAGCCCAAAAAGCATTTGAAGGTAATTATGGTTATGCCATGATTTAGGAAACGCATAATAACCTATGTTTCATCAAAACATACTACAATGTAGTACCAACATATGTAAATAAAATAATTGATCATCAAATGCCTTCCCGGTGAAATTATTTATCAGACTTAAAAGATTTTGTGGAGGAGTTTATAACATAAAGGGTTTTCTCCCACAGTCTGAAGTCATTTGATTGTATGTTGACATAACAAAGCTGCAATGTCAATTAATAGCATTAGGGCTGATATGTCACCTCCTTAAAATCAATGGATGATCGTAGTCCAGGAAATAGCTTCTTCTCTAATCTGCTAATGATTTCATCTGCCACAAGCTCTTTCTTTTCCTCATAGTCCTTCGAAGAGAGTCCCTAGAAAAGAAATCCTGCTCAATTATATGTGAAAATAGCACTTTTTTTGTTCTCTAGAGGGACCGGAAAAGTGGGAAAAGAGCTCACGTTTATGAATTGATATCAGTAGTTATAACATCAATACACTTACCTCCCAGTCCTCTATGGAAGAGGTTGTGAATATGTGAAGAATATGGTGCCCTTCTGGAGCCAGTGATGAATCAAGAACAGTAGGAACGCTTAAAAAAATGCTTCCATATGGCTCCTCTAGTCTTGTCCAATCATTCTAGAAAAGAATAAGCATGAAAAATAAGGTGAATATACCAGCTAATACAATCCAATTCCAATGAACTGCAAATCTACAAGAAGACGAATCCATTAAGAAGTATAAATACCTCAAGAACAAAATGATGGCAATCTGTATCTGGTGGTAGAACCTCAGCTTTAACTCCCATGTGAATGGAAAGAAAAGATGGGGCCTTCATATAAGCTTTCTGAAAATTTTCCTCTTCTTTTGGAAGATCTTTTCCTTTTAACAGCTTTCCTAGAATAAAGTGGATTTGAATGCAACTACACATCACTAATAAACCATGCAAACCACCAGATTGTTGGTTCAAAACTAGTCATCTAAATCTGTTAGAGGTCGCAGCCAAAACTAACCAAAGGTATCCCATCTAGTAGCATTTGATATTATTGTTTTCGCAAAGAATTTCCTTCCATCTGAAATCTTGACTCCCACCTACAAGAAAGCTTTAAGCACATAAATATCAAAAGTATCTTTTGGCTTATAAAAAAATAAAAAGTAAAAACTGAACTTCGAGATCTTAGCACTGCTTATCCAGTAGTGAATTGAACTCACGGCTTTGCCCTGGTCAATTATAATGTCAGTCACATTTGCCTTGTAGAGTATCTCACTTCCCTGGTCAACGAGGCCTTTTGCTAACGACTTTGCTATTCCACCAACACCACCAATAGGGTAGTTAATTCCACCATAGTGCCTGTCACACAGGACCTGACACAAACACATATGAAGGATTTTCTCAGGCCTCAACGATCACGGGTTTTAAATTACATGACTAATATTACTCATGAGAAAGAGAGATCTCCAGAAAACATGTTTAAAAGCTAAGCTTACCATGCCTGCATTGATCATCGGTGTCTGCAAAGCATTGACCGTGCTCACTATAAAACACTGTAGATCCACCACAAGTACATTATCTCTGTCAGATCAGTGAACTGGCCACTTGTGGATCTCCAAACCCAGGAAATAAATAAGACTATAAGTTTCTCAAACAAATTTCAAGAAGACAATAAGAAATTTCTTCGCACCTCTGCATCTATGAAAGACAACAACTGTGGATCTTTTATGTACTTTCGAGCTATGTCTCCAGCATTTTGAGGCAAATAGTAGGCTGCAGAGGATTATACATCATGATACCGACGAAGTGATAAAGAAGTCTAAAATAATCATGTTTCACATTTTTTCTTGTTTAACCATTAACTAACCAGAACATAATGTAAGTAAACAAATGCAATATTCAATGAGGGGTTTCATCTTCAAATTTCAAAAAGCTTTAGCTAAACAAATGCAACAAATTTTATGTCAGCATCAGTAATTACCAAGTGTCAAGCACTCAAGAGGCTTCTGGAAGAACTGCCCAAAAAGATAGATTGGCTCCTCAAGTGACTTTAGTTCCAACGAGTTTAAGGCATTGAAGATCTACCAAACGTGTAACCAACAGTTTAATGTAAGTTATGTATTACAAGTGGAGGCCAAAAAATGCCTAGCCAATCTAGGAGATAAAACAAATATACACCTTCCAACATTCACTATAGAATTTGAGAATTCCTTCCTTTTCATAGGGAAATTTACTCGTAAGTTCCGCAATGAATTCGTTGTACTCTTTATGCACTCGAACAGATAGGTTGTTGGGCAGATGGAAATGGACTGTTGTTGGATCAGGTATCACCGGCATCTCACAACCAACTGCTGCCAATGCTTGTGTTATTAAATTTAAATTACCCTGCTCAGATTGAGTAACTACCATATGAGGATTAAAAATCAAACAGTAACAAAATGATTGCCATTTGCTATTGATCAAAGATTGAAGTATAATGGTAAAACTGGTCTATGTGATTGTCTTTGCATAAGATTAAAGCACCCCCGACTAAATTTCACTTGGGATTAAGTTACAACCATTCAATAATCTCTAACTCATTTACTGGGCTAACAAGTTCAACATTCAACAGCTCATTGTTTACTCAGCTAACAATGAAAACAGAACGCAGTTAAAAAAGCTTAAATTTACTCAAAGACATACCTTATCACTGAAACCAAACATCACAGAAGAACCAACATCAAAAGTATAGCCATTTCTTTGGTAATACCCAGAGCTCCCACCAGGTATCACATACTTCTCCAAAACCAAAACCCGGGCACCCTTCACTGCCAACTGGGTTGCTGCCACCAAGCCTCCTATTCCTGACCCAATAACGATGGCATCATAATAATTATCCTCACTACCACCCTTCTCTTTCTCCACAACTTTATCCATATTCAGGACCGAACTAGACCTCAAAATGGACCCACTCTTCCTTGGATTCACCTCATATGAACTACCCGCCAAATCTATACCCCTGAAAGCCCCCAATTCATTGGTACTGTGATGAAACCTCAAACCAGTCCCAGTGAGCTTGTGATCTCTCAAAATTGAGATTTTGGAACACCCAAATAAGGAAATTTCACATTTTTGGGTTCTGGGTCCAGTTACATCCAACTGAACACCATAAAAATAAGATGAACACTTGGGATTGCGAAACCCAGATTTCAAGTCATGGGCTTTCTGAGAAAAGTAGAGATTTTGACTTGTGGGTCTTGAAGTGGTCAACAGTGGGGAGCTATGGTGGGTGAGAAACTGAGAAGAATTCATGGAAAGTGTTGAAGTGAAGCCTGGTTCAGCCATGGAGATGGGCAAGAGCATTTTCTTTGATGGGTTGCGAAGAGGAGGTGGTGGTGGTGGATTAGGCTACGGCATTAGACATTAGCCAATAGCCAATTTTGGACTATTATTTGATGCTTTTCTTTGGTTATAATGGGAAAATTAGGGAATGGCGTGAGTGCGTGGGTGGTGATTCCACTCAGATTCCTCAACAAAATAAGACAAAACGGCAATTAAGATAGCCGTTAGATTCGAGTGTGTTCCCCTCTGAGTTAGGGAGTCATGACTCTCATTCCTATGGTAAAGATGCTGATGAACGTGGAGGGCTTGTGGCACAATTAGTCTTTAAATTATCTAATTTATAATAATTTAATTCTTAAAAATTTTAATTGTGGTAATTAAAGATTTTAATTATGGTAATTAAAGGTTTAAATTTTTTGATTTAAAGCAATATGATTTATAAATTGTCTAAATTATAATTTATTTAATTTTTGATAAAAAACAGACGCAAAAAATACGTTGTAACGTATATTCTAAGAGAAATATACTTAATAAAAATATTTAGAATGGAATAAAGATTTATTATTTGCATATTTTAAAGTTCTTAAAGTTGTAAATTTGGAAAAAAGAAATGTTTCTTTAATTATTTATTTTTATATTTAAAATTATAAAGTTATCTCTCAAATATACTTTCAAATACTATCACGTAATTCTTACGTGTGTTTTAAATTAAAAAAAAAAACTTAAAAGCAAATTATTATTTAAATAATTCGAGAACTAAATTGTTACAAATTAAAAAATTTATGAGTTTAATTATTATAACTGAAATTATAAGGATCAAATTGTCGATTGATTAGATTGTACAGTGACCATTCGTGCCATTAACTCTTAGCTCAGTTTCTTTTTAGAACTTTTTTTTCCCTTGTTTGTTTGGATAACATAAACGAAAAAAAAAAAAATAGAATCGACAAAAAATATAACTGGAATTTGCTAAAATTCCGTAAGCAGTAAAATTCCTTGGTATTATTGTTTAAGAAGAATCTAAGCTCTAGAGGGTTATTTATTGTTCTAATTAGGTAGCTTTAAAATAAGCAAGGAATGAAAAATAACAAATAAAACAAAAGTATAGGGAACTTTACGTGTATTACATTTTTTCAATACATAGTTCGTCCTTTATTATTTGTTTCTTCGCGTTAATAACTATCACGGCTTTTGAGCGTAATACCTCTAGAAAGGCATAGGAATGTTATTTTGAAATAATGATATCTAACACCACTTAACTGTGTTATAAAGGTGTCGTTGAGACTATAACTGATTTTATTCGACACTATGTTATCTTGAATAGAACTCTTTCTATTTTTCTAATCCTAGAAAATGGTTTTTTTTTGTACTATATTACAATAAATTTTATTAAATATCTTCTATGTCAATTCTAATCTAAAACATCAAACTGCCCTTTTAGTGTCTCTCTGAAAGTTACATTTTGTACTAAAATACTTCCAACATTTAAAATAATGAGTGGGTGAAATTATTAGGAGCGTGGTTTCTTTAGTCCGGATTATGTATATCTTTTTTTCTTTGGAGAAACATTGAAAAAGAGGTATTGTGAAGTATATTTATCTTAAGAACATAAAATAATAATAATAACTGCAAGACAAAAGACATATAGGAGGATTCAACTGGTTACGATTGTTAGCATGCAATATATAAGGTTGGGCTTACTATGAAAAAATTCTTGGCATTCGTGTCCGCAGGTGCGGGCACACACGAGCTCATGCAAATTCAGGCCCAACCCCGAAGATTTGCACCTCCCTGCGCACGCCTGAGAGAGCATCTGTGGTTGTTATTCTTACCACCATCACAAAACAAGGTTCTATATAAACCACTTGCACCATGCATTTCCCACCAATGTGGGATTATAATATTTTCCTTTCATTTTCCATTTCAATGGTGCACTTTTGAGCAACAATTTCTCATTCATCCGTGCACTATTTTGAGCGTGTGAATATACGAAATCGATGTCCTCGCAGAGGAGAACAAGAATTCACTAAGATCTTTCATCAACAAGATGTGGATCCTACTCAATTTTTAGCTTCAAAATGGTCCATGAAAATGGATTTTATAACAAATTTAATCTTTAAAATCCACTTGGGCTTCCAAGCCCAAACCAAGCCCAAATTGTTTCCTTAACCCATTTACCCATTTTTATCCAACAACGATAACTAAAATGATCTATGTTAAGTTACTATCACGTGATTTGATCTAATAACTTGTGGCCATGGATAAGAGCAATTTTGCTGCTCTTATAATAGAATTTTCCAAAAATATGAATTTGAGAGGCTAAAATCACTTTCTTTTCTACTCTCATGTCTGACATGTTGAATCGTCTCATTTCTCACTTATTGACATATCGAATATATTATGATAAATAATATTTATTAGAATGTAAGATTTTTTCATTGAAATCACATGCATATCAAATATTAAGACACGAGAGGAGTGCTCTTACCACTCAAGGTTGACTAAGTATTTTTGGGCCTTGGCAAAAAGCCTTAGAAGCCCATCTTAAAAAACAAAAATTATCGTTTAAGGAATAAATGTTCTTTCCTAAGGAAAACACTCAGTTATTTCATTAAGAAAAAATGCAATAGCAATTTAAGCAAGATCCACTCTCCTAACAATGGACATCCCTGACTAAAACATAACCTCTCAAATGCTGAATGTGTCCATTGAAAGAACTAAAACAACCAATTATTGCAAACAAGGAGAAAAAAAAAAAGAAGGAAAAAAAGCTACAAAATAAACTAATAGTAAAACAAAATCAAGACTTATGAAGAATAAATTCAAACTACTTTTGCTTTCAAACTCTTCGATAGCTTTTGAAAGAAATTGGGTGTAGAGTTGTGTGGAAAAGAAACAGGAATTTTGAGAAGAAAATATTTGTTATTATTATTATTATTTTAAAAATAATGATTTTAGAGACTTATACACATTTGAATTTAGAATTTGAAAACGATTTAGTACATAGTTGTGTTTATTGTTATGTTAATTTTATGAAAAAATTAATTATGTATGTTGGTTTTTTTATTTTATACTTTTTAATTTTGTTATTTACAATAGGTACTAGGTAATTATGTTTTTTCCCGTTATGTTAATTAATACAAGTATTGTTCTCACATTTAAAAGAATAGTTAATGGGTAGGTATTACAAATAATTTTTTAGGATAGAGATGAGAATTGAAAAACCATCTACAACATTGTCATTCTTAGAGTTAGGTTGATTTCATGAATTTGTTAACCCAGCCCAAAAGTATTGATTTGTGAATATCATAACCCAAATAGACCATTTGGTACGAGGGATAATAGGATTTGGGAATAGGAATCCGAAGGATACCCATGTTTGTTTCTAGTTTTTCTTTTTATTTTTTAGGCTAGAAAAGTGAACCATGTATCATTTATTTTTCTATCGAGTGGGTTAAAATTAAATTAAACCCTTCCTAATAAGTGATTTTATAAAAAGGAAAAAAAAAACAAAAAAAAAAGGAAACTATGCTTGTGCTTAGTTCAAGAAACTCAGTCCTCGTCTTCGTTGTTATCACTATGTTCCGCTACTAGTTTTAGTCTGCTCTTCATTTCAAGTTTCTATCTTGTTTCTCCTCAAATCTAGATTGTTGTAATGTGGATTTATTTTTCAAAATGAAGAAATTATTGTGACTTATATTGTCTTTAGATTTCATAGTATAAGTATTGAAATAAGACTTATATTTGTTGTTTTCATAAGTTTTTTTTTTTTTCAGATGAGAAAATGGGGGGTTTTTTTTTTCCTCAGATTATTACTTTCCTTTTTTTTGGGTTATTTTTTGTTCATTTGATTTCATGTGGCAGATAGTAGTAGATTAATTTGAAGGAAGTTCTGTGTTATTGGTAAAGCCTGAAACATTCTGCCGAATAGTCTTGGATCGACCAATTATATCAGTCAGGGTATATCTTATACTCTATTGTAGCTAATATATATACCGCACCAAGTCTGCAACTATCTCAGTGTGTCTTGAAACACCGCCATCTTTTCTTAATAACATAGTTTTAATAAGAAAAAATAATTAAATAAGTAAAGAATCAAAAAAGAAAAGAAATCTTCATTAATTAGATAGAATGTCTTACATGATAAAATATGATACAAAGAAGCACTTATTACAAGTTGATATTAATTAAAAGTCAAAAGCGATTTCATGTCTTAGATTTCCTTACGAGTGCATGCACTCTTTTTTGAAACATCTTGTGCAAATTTTACTCAGGTTAGCCAACTTATTTGCAATAGATTAAACATAGATTATTTTTATTATCAAAGATATAGAATAAACATAGATTGCAATAGTTTTCACGATTTTTTAATTGATAAAACTAGCATCAAAATCATTATTTTTTCAATTGTAACTTTAATTGTAACTTTTATTTACAGATATGGCTCATCTTTCTTGGATTGTAAAGAAAAGAATTATTATAATTTTGGTTCAATACACGGAGATATTTAATCAGATGATATATTTTTATTTCCTAATATTTATTATAATCTCTAGGAGACATTTAAGTATGAAAATTTTTTTTGGTGAAACTTCTTTGCATTGGCATCAGACGATAAATTAGAAGTTATATTTAGAAAGGATCGCACTACTGGATAAAGTGCCATAGGGTTCTTTAAAACGATTGAAGAGATGGAAACACAGATTCATAATGATAAACAAATTAAGTATTATCCTTTGCTATATTAGTTGAGCTTAATACTAATGCAAGCATGAGTGGCACAAACACACTATCAACACAAGCAAGTAAAAAGGGTAAGAAAAGAGCTATGAACGGAGATCCAGTAATTGATATACTCAATGACTCGATGAACAAATTTGGTAATATGCAAGCTACTGGAAGTGATATTATTAGAAGACTTGCTGATTCTTTTCAGTTTGAAGTTGATGGTACTGATAGAAAAATGAAAGTGTTTGAGGAACTTAAAAAAATTGGTAGATTGATGAATGATGAACAAGCTAAGTTTGGACAACTTTCGTCTAAAATCAAGCTCACATCGATTATTTCTTCACGTTGGATGATGAATTAAATCTTATGTTTCTTATGCAATTAGTTGGGATGAGTTACATTGGATCTTATGGTAATCTATTGAAAACTTTTTTGTGATTAATTCGGGAAATCATTTGGACAAATTTATCATGTAAATTTTGAAGTTATGGCATTGTATCATGCTTACAAACTTTGTTGATAACTTTAGAAAGTTTGATATATTTTTTTTTGGATGAAACTTTGGAAATAGTGGGATTATAATATTTTCTATCTTTTGTGACAACTCTAAGAAAGTTGATATCCTTCTTGTGTGATGTAACTTTTGACGGAGAAATGATTTAGATTTGTTATATAATAAAACTCTTTTATGGGATGGAGCTTTTCAGAATGTATTTGAAATTTGGTATAAATATATTGCATTTTATAATTAGTTTATTATTATTAGTTGGTACGAAGATAACAACGTTGTCACATGATAATATACTATAAATATAGTCCTCACGACATACTTATTTATTTAAATATTTAAATATATTATATAATTATTTTCTAAAAAAAGTAAATGTACGATTTTGAAGCATATCATGTCAACTAAGTATATAAAAAACAAAAAAAATATTATTTAAAGGTATTTCGGACAAAATATAAAAAATTCAATACATTCTCATACATAACCAAACATAGGTTAAGACATTCTTGGGAATCATAGGTAAGATTCCAATACCTAACAAAACAAAGTTTTTTAATCCTCCTCATTTTTCTAATAATATAAAAACATAGAACTCCCCATATTAAATGGCCGCAAAATAATTAGAGAAATTTAATAATCAAAACTTTGTTGAGTTGGTTTGGGTTAGGTTTTTGAGTTGATATTTTTTTTTCTTTTTGTTTTAGGTCTCAATTGTTAAAAAATACGCTATTAAATCCTAATTTTGTTACTCGGTATTTTGTTTTAGCCAATTTAATTTTTAATATAAAAGTTATTCTCGTATAACTTTTAACAACTATATACTAATATAAGCTATCAAGTAAGTTTTCTATTTCACTCTATTAATAAGCTAAACATATAAAGTTAGTTGTGGGTTGGGAACTCCTCAAATTGTAATCCAACATACGATCTCGATCTGAAATAAATTACAATCTATAAACTACATATTTTTGGTTTGAATTGTCATTTTTGAGTTGAGTTGGATTATTGAGTTGGGCAAGGACAAGAATATTCCTAAATTCATCAAAATTTTGGTGAAAATTTTGGAAAATTAGAGGTACCAAAATATCTTTCAGGGGAAAAAAAAATTTCAGAAAAAATTAGGAGAAATTTTTGGAAACATTAACAAAATTTCAGTAAAAATATCAATTTCGGTAAACATGTCAATTTAAAAAATTTGGAGTATAATTTTTCAAGGACTTTGAGAAGTTTTGGAGAAATTTCGTGGAATTTTCGGAATTTGAAGAAAAATCAGAAGTTAATAATCATCTGTTTGGTTGGAGGATATATGATATTATAACAATTTTATAAATTTTTTTACGTATTACACAATGCATAAATATATTTCAACGTATTTTCTGGTTATAAATATTTTTTTTTGAACCTTACATAAATTATATTACATATATAACTTGCTTTTAATACTTTAACTATACTACTTGTATCTATTTCATTCGTTTTAATTATATTTTCCCAGTCCATGTATGTACTACATTCATGTATTTCCTAGATGTAAAGTAATTTTTATAGTTTTAAATTATAATAAACTTTCTTTTTAATTTTTTATATAAATTTTTTATGAGATTCCTTATTTTGGAGTATCCATATTTCCATCAAAGATATTTTTGTCTTAATAAGCATGCAATAAGAATATGCTCTTTTTATCTCCATGTACCCTTCATTCTTAAGAAACCACCCAAAAAAGGAGAATTAATAATTTGCTTATATCTAAATTAAATCATGTGGACACGATAACCAACCTCGTGATGGTGGACCTCACAGTGGGTTTTTAACTTTGTTCTTCTCTTCCATCACCACCGTCTATCTCAAATCTAAATCAGACCCCACATCTACACGTGCACCCAACAATAATATGCCACGTGTCGAATGTAACCTTCTTTTTAAATAACTCCATTTTCAATTATAAAACATTTTGTCTATCTGGCCATTTCCACAAAAGAAGCGCCAACGAATTTGGATCGAATTCCATTCCCATAAAAATCCATCTTTTATTGGTATTACTGGGTATTAATCCTCATCTCTGGGATTCATCAACTCTGCGTCTCAAATTTCAGGTAATTGTTCTTAAATTTTATCTTAATTAACCAAATGGGTATGTGATTTTCACTTTGATTTCTCCTGGGGTTGGGTTTTATTTGCTGGAATTTGGAGTTTGCTTGGAATTTTTTTTTTTTTTCTGGGTTTTTTGGTTTTGGGATTTTGGGTTCTACTGGATTGAGTACTGGTTACTTGTTTATTGAATCATTGTGTGTTTCTTGTGTTTCTTCTGCTACTGCCTGTATGAGTGTGTCTTTTTAATGGGTTTTTGTTGTCTTAGTGAGAAAATGGGAGAAATGAAGGCAATTGCGAATTTGGGAAATGTGTAATTTTTACTGAATTTGGATAATCAGGGTACGGGGAAGAAGTTGGCTACACTCAGGACTGACTTGCTAGGCTAGTTTGCTAAAAATTGATGATAATAGCCGATGACTATTTATAGAAAATAGAATTCTGTTAATTTTCAACTTCTTTTTCTTTTAAGCTGCTTAATGTTTTTCATTATTTCGATTAAATTGTCTTCTTTTTCTTTTTGTTCATATTTGTGTCCGTGTTTGTTTTCACTTATTGCTTCATTGACAGTACTTACTGTTTTACTAAATTATGCATGTTTTATGCCTTTGATTGATCCTAGAGGAGTAGAGAAACTATGTTTAAAACGGTCACTAACTTAAGCACGAGCAAGATCTATAGTAATTACAACGTTTTTCCTTGGGATATTCACTATGAATTGCTTCATAGTCTCAGTTATTATTTACTTTATTTGCAGGTCCCGGTTGGAAGTAGGATAATCATGGATAGGCTTAACACTTCTGCCCGTCTCATGATAGTTTCAGATCTTGATCATACAATGGTAGGTTGCCTAATTGATTTCTTCACGCCTCCAACATGGTCTAGTCTGTTGTTGTCTTGATGTTTTAATTAAGTGAACAATGCCTTTGTTGCAGGTTGATCATCACGATTCCGAGAACCTTTCTCTGCTTAGGTTTAATGCCTTGTGGGAGGCAAATTATCGTCATGATTCTTTGCTTGTTTTCTCAACCGGAAGGTCACCAACACTGTACAAACAGTTAAGGAAAGAGAAACCCATGTTAACACCAGATATTACTATAATGTCTGTTGGCACGGAGATAACGTATGGTAACTCCATGGTCCCAGACAATGGTTGGGTTGAATATCTGAATCAGAAATGGGATAAGGACATTGTCAGAGAGGAAACAAACAAGTTTCCTGAAGAACTTACTCTTCAGGTAGGGATTATGTATAGTGGTAGTAAAATAAGTTGGCCATAGTTTCTGACGGTTTAATATATTGTGGACAATGGTTCATGCATATGATACTTCTTAATAGTTGAATTTCTGCTGAATTCAGGCAGAAACCGAGCAACGGGCGCACAAGGTCAGCTTTTATGTTAAGAAAGATAAAGCTGAAGCTGTGACAAAGGCTCTTTCAGAGGCTTTGGAAAAGCGCGGGGTAGGGTGTAGTTTTTTCACATTCATTTCTGTCAATCTATATTGAAATTACTTTTTTTCTTCATCTGAGTAAGAGAAACTTCGTGATAGCAGAGTATGATGTTATCTTCTTGTTATCATTTCATTGAAATGTTGCTTCAACTTTCCAGTTGGATGTTAAAATAATCTACAGTGGAGGAATTGATTTGGATATATTACCTCAAGGTGCTGGCAAAGGACAAGCTCTTGCCTACTTACTCAAGAAATTTAGTACTGAAGGAAAGTTGCCTTTCAACACACTTGTTTGTGGTGACTCTGGAAATGATGCTGAGCTCTTTAGCATCCCAGAAGTACATGGAGTCATGGTTGGTAGTTACCTTATTCACTTTATATCTATGACCTGTTCACCTCATCACAAAAGTGAACTTTATTTGCCGTTCCCTTCATTTTTAACATTACTTTCTTATACAGGTTAAGAATGCCCAAGAAGAATTGTTGCAGTGGCATGCTGAAAATGCCAGAGACAATCCTAAGATTATTCATGCAAAAGAGAGGTGTGCTGCTGGAATCATTGAAGCTATTGGTCATTTTCATCTAGGACCAAATTTGTCTCCCAGGGATGTTGCTGACTTCTCGGAATGTAAGCTGGAAAATGTTAATCCTGGCCATGAAGTAGTAAAATTTTACTTGTTCTATGAGAGATGGAGGCGTGCAGAAGTCGCTCACTCAGAGGCGTATATTGCAAGTTTGAAAGCAATGTCTGTACGTTTAAATATCTATCTCTCTTTTTCGGTGCATAATATGATATGGTTCTGCTAGTTTTGCGGAGTTTGCCTGAGATACATCTTCTTTTTAACATACCAAATTTTTACTTTTTTTTCCTCGATGCTTCTGGTAGTTCATACTTTCATTGGCTAGTATAAGGAAGTTCCTCCACTAAATATCTGTGCAAGAGATAAAACAAGATGTAGATTTAATATATTTTATATACTACAGGAGTATTCCACAAATAGAATTGCCTGTTTTTTTGGGTTCCTCTTACTCGAAATACTTTTAGACGAATTAAAATAATATCTCTTCTTACATTTGGATGTGCATGGCAGTTTTATTAAATGTCCATTTATGAGCTGACCAAATTTATTTGCATGGAATCTCTTTCCTCAGTATGTCAATTGATATGAATACAAATTGCTGTGGGATACCTCGATTTTTGCATATTCTAAGCTCATCTCTTGGAAGAAAACTTCTTCCTGACAATTCAAATTATTGAACTTTTGAAACAGTGAAAAACTATGCTATGAACTTCCTATTCAATTCAAAATAGTTGTGATCCTCTGTCCCTTGTTTATTTCTAGATCAACTCTTCTTCTTGTTTGAGCTTCTTCTTTGTGGTTTTACTTTGATATGTAGCGTTTCTTGAATGTTCTCTGATATGCAGTCTGTTGGTCAGTTCTTAAATCATTTTACTTATATGCTTTTCTTTGGATCAGCTTCCATGTGGTGTCTTTGTGCATCCATCTGGTTTGGAGCAACTTCTTACTGACCGCATAAGTGCATGGGGAAGCCACTACGGTGATAAACAGGGACAGCAATTTCGTGTCTGGGTGGATAGAGTATTGGCTTCGCAAATCAGTTCAGACGCATGGCTAGTGAAGTTTAATAAGTGGGAATTATCTGGTAGGACTCTGTCTTGTTAATTCTCGAGATTTCATTCTTCACGGTCAGAAAAACTTAATGGACGGTTGCCATGAAATATTGGATTTAGAATATTATCTTGCATTTTTTACCCCAAAACTAATGAAGTCTTCGTATACAAGCCTTTTCAAAAGTTTTCTTTTCCAATTATATTAATGATATAATCTGTACTTTCGTTCATAAATAATTCATGTACGCCTAATCAACCCCTTTTGTCGTATCAAATTCTGAACCCTTTGTAGGCGAGGAGCGGCAATCATGCGTGACAACTGCCATATTAAGTCTAAAGGTGAGACAACGAGATATGAAGTTATTTTGGTTTAGTTTCTTCTCATAGTTGTGCTTTGAGATTTTCTAAGATAATTATGGTATTTCATTTCAGGGTAGTAGCATTTCAGATGGGTTTACTTGGGTGCATGTTCATCAGACTTGGTTGGAACGATCAGAAGGGAAAGATGAGTCTGCTTGGATTGTCTAAACTCAATACTACACCTTTGATTCAAGCTTCCAATAGTATAAAGTTTATTCCAATTAAAATAAATATGGGGCGTGACTTTGTATGTCCACTTTCAATTTTTGACGTTCATATATGGTTGTCTCTGATGGTGGCTTAGCCATCTTGAATACTTTTCATAATATATAGCAAAAGCAAAAATTCCCGACCATATTATATATCTTTCTTCTCGACACTCACCGGCCCTTTCTTATTGCTACTAGTGACTTATCACTTAGTTTTTGCACCAGTTGAATTGTTATTGTCGTTTTGCTGTCGTTTTCAATTTTTGTTCATGATTTTGTTATGCCGTCGCTTACATTTCTTATTGCCGCTCACTAGTTTGTAGTCATTTTTGTTTCTTTCTCTTCGTCTCGTTTTCATTATTTGTTGTCGTTTTCATTTTTTTGGGTGTCGTTCACCTGTTTGCTTCTGCTTCTATGTTTAGTGTGGATAATAATGTGTTGTCGTTTTCATTTTTTGTGTCTTTTACCGGTTTGCTCCTGCTTCTATGTTTATTGTCGATAATAATCTGTCGTTTATCCATATTTAATTATGTCCTTTCTTCTTGTTATCGTCTTTTTCTCCCTAGTCTATATAGTGATGTTAATTGGGTTGGGCCGCTGGATTAGGTTACTTTTATGTTTGAAGGCCTCGCTTGGGCCTGATATTCAGGCTCTAACCTTTTAGGCCAAGGCCTGACTCTAATCTTAGTTAGTGGCTCATAAATTATTTTTTAAATATTATTTTCTTTGTTGTTTTTTAAGATATTTGTTTTAAGAGAACTCTTTTACTAAAATTTCCCTTCAAATAATACATTTTCCTTGAAAGAGAAAACATTAAATTGTTTAATTTGGCTAGAGACACGGGTGGAGACAGCACTATTCCATCCATTTTCTTTGTTTCTTAAAATTGTTCGTTCACTTCCTTCTTCGTTTCTTAAAATTGTTCGTTCACTACTTTTTATTTGTCGTTTACTAATTTGTTGACCTTTATTCTGACAAAGTTATGTCGTTTTAAAATCTTTTGATAGTGAAAAATTACATCTAACAATAAAAACATAGAAAGGGCTAACCGTCCTTTTAATGTTTCAAATTCTTTACCGTCGTGCTTCGATAAAGGAAAACTAAATATAACGCTAAAAACATTAAATTGCTACCGTTTAAAAAATGTCGTTGCCCACTGACTTCTGTCGTTATTATTTTTTTCACTACCATACATACAGGGGAAACAACGAAGGGCCCAACCGGGTTCGAACCGGTGACCTCTTGATCTGCAGTCAAATGCTCTACCACTGAGCTATGGACCCCCTGTTGGTGTAGTTGTTTCACGTAACATATTTATCGAAAAAGTATTTTTTATCAACGCATTCACACGGAGTAATCATATACTTCCATATAGATGAAGTTGTGGTTCTTAGCCAAATTAAAAATGGTTTTCTTTAACGATTAAAGGGCAAAACAATTAATTGTGCAAGCCAAAAGGAACTCTCTTTTTCCCTTTTCCCTGTGAATATATGGAGGATTATAGGCGACGATCTCGGATTTCAAGCTCTTTGGAAAAGAACAATATTATATGGTTCCACGTCCACTTGCCTCGTGTGGATTACAACAACACCACCAACAAATGCACTTCTTTGAAAAACTGAGCCACTCCTTCCCGTTATTCATGTAACAATACTTCGAGGAAACAAAATTCACGTCATAAAAGATCCCATAAAGTTGTCTACGGCTATCTCTATAACATTTTCTTTAGCAAAACTCTAAAAAAATCATTATTCTTGGGAAGATTCATATCTCTACGAGTCATGATTTGAAAGAAGATAGTGGCTCATATGAACATGCATAGCTTATTAAAGAGGCAAGCATCATTACCACTAAATCTAACCAGACAGGTGCGCTAAATCAAGCCCCCACGCGTACCATATTCCCCAAATCAATATCCCACGTGGCAAGTCAAACCGCTTTTACTTCATTGACACGTGGCCAAGAAAGATTTTCAAGCAAAGAAACAAAAAGAAAAGAAAAAGGCCTTATCCACTTAACACTTTGCCCATTTCAAATCCAATCCATTGCATTGCATTGCATTACATTACATAACATTACTCTCTCTCTCTCTCTCTCTCTCTCTCTCTCCAGATCTCTGATCTGTGACCAATAGCTCTTCTGAATGGCTCTAAGGATTGTCTACGGTGTGGTGTTCCTGTCCTTCTCCTGTGCCTGCATCAAGCTCCTCCATCTGATGCTACACCCTGTCTTTTACTTCACCACTTGATCATCCATTCCCAGTTCAAGAAAAACCGGAAATGGGTTAGTCAGATTGTTTGTCTTTTTTGAATTTTTTGGGGTGTATTATGGATTTCTTGAATTGGGTTTTCATTGTTTCAGTGAAATATTACCTGTTTTTATGGTTCTGATAGAAGGATATAGTTTGGTTTTGTAATGGGTTTGTGTTATACTTGTAATTTGAGTCTGTTTGTTTTGTGTTTGATGAAATTCCACAAAGGGTTGGGAATTTGTGTAATGTGGTGACAATTACAATTGCACCTTATGGACAAGAATTTTTGTGTTTGATGAAATACTACAATGTTGTTATTTTGATCCACTTTGGAGTTTGAACAGACCCAGTTCATGTGTACCTGTCTGTATATGTAGCTTTATAAGGTTAAAGTGTAGTAGAAATTCCTTCTTTTTATAATTAGTTGAGTCATTTGAAGCTGAATTGACATTTGAGAGATAATTCATTTAGTTGCAAATTGGTCTAAATTAACAGACAGATTCACAATTAAATGAAATTAATGAGCTCTTTTTTCTTGTTTGCATTTTTAAACTTGAGTAGACCAAGAATGATATTAATTAAATCTTACATGGTATCATTTATTGGAATCTAAATTAGAATGAACAGGTACTTGGGTAATTAAGGAGAACAAAGAAGGTCTACAGTTATTTAGATTTAATTTGACATGAGAACAACATTAATCTCTGTTAAATCTATACAATACACTCAACAGTTCTCGTCCTTTGAAATTTTCACACCCAGGACTGCAATGCAATTCAAAGATTTAGAACATTCGTTACAAAGTCAAAGGGAGAATTGAAAGTTAGTAATCAACTTGTGCTGGTAGATTTTAATGAAACTTTGTTTAAAGAAAGATATAATTTTTGAACTCAATTTGTTTACTGAAAGCTAAATTTCATACATTTTTTTAGTTTATCTTGAATTAGATCACTACACTCATTTGAAAAATTGAAGGGGTTTACCTAAACAAATAAAACTAAATAAAACTACTTGGTCGATCAAGCATCAAGTACCACCATTTTGTTTTCCAACAATTTCTCGAGTGTTTAACTTTAAGAAGAAAAGAAAATGAAAGATTCTTTTATATTTGTTATGTCTCCAACTTTGATGGATATTGGAAGATAGGACTGAGAAAGAAAAAAGCTACAACTCTTCTCCCCCGTCCCTGAAATGACAAGAGTGATCATCTTTTTTTCCATCTCTAGAGTTCTTTTTCTTGTTCCCCACTTCTTTCTTTCGCTTTTTTCTCTTTTAACCTTTTTTTTTTTTTTTTTCCAAAGTCACTTTCCCTTTTACCATCCTTGGTCCATTCCTGGACCTCCACATCAAACAACAATTACATATTTGGGGGGGTCTTACAGGGCATGTTTGAAGGTAAAATGGATGGTGGGGATCTTCATAAATAAAGTAAAAATGTTTAACAAACAGGCCTTAATATTTACTATGTTTGACGACTGTTTGACATATACTTTGCAAGTTAAAGATGTTTTCAGCTCGGTAGGACATATAATATATTTTAGATCAAGGTAATTCTTTTCATTTATAGTGAGTCTTGTGATCACTTAATCAATATTGATTATATAACTATGCTAAAATCTGATGGATAATACAATAATTCGATCTATTTGAGGAGCGTACTTATTGTATCACTTAATTCATTTTCCTAAGAAATGTTCTTTTATGATATCAAAGTAGCGGACCCATTGAGTCAAACTAATCCTTGCCAGAAAGGATAGCCACAAAGAACTTAAGGTTAACACAAGTATATGTATAAACAGAGAAGAACTTAAGGTTAACACAAGTATATATATATATAAACAGTGACGGAGCCTGGAAACTTTTTTAGGGGGCATACACCAAGTTTTTTTCTTACTAATTTTTCCAATATGGAATTAAAAAGGGTATTTAAAATGAGGCCAAAGCAAAAAGAAAAATTATCCAAAATATGGGTAAAATTTAATATTTCAAAATAATATAAGTAAAATTTAGAAATTTAAAAAGAATTAGGTCGTCATAGTAGGAGTACTATTGAAATTTTTTTATAAAAGGATGGCAAAAACTAAAATTATAAATATTCATGGGACAAATAGAGGGTAAAACTCAAATTTTAGATATAATTAAGGTTAAAAGTATTATTTAAAAAAAATTTATAATTATAAATATGCATGGGACAAATAGAGGGTAAAACTCAAATTTTAGATATAATTAAGGTTAAAAGTATAATTTAAAAAAAAAATGAGGGGGCGATCCCTTAGTGGCTCTTTCATTGTGTATAAACATATTTCCTGGGGAGAGGGACAACTTGGATTGTAAATGCGGGGCCTACAAAAATAACAGTGGTGAACTTGGTCCTTGTTGATTCATACTGGATGCCATCTAAGCTAGTAATAGATTCTGTTACAGGCGAGATGCCATCTAAGTGCAACACTTCACCTCCTTGTCTGGCAACACGGTGCTTGTATTGCATTCCAAAACCCCATTTTCGCGGTTTAGGGTTTATCTCCAATGTAAACCAAGGCTTCGTAAAAGCACTGAAGGCTCTAACGTCAACTAAACTACAAAGTCATCTACCAGCAGTATAGTAACTCTAAGCCACAGATCGGAGCCCGGAGACAATAATGCATATAAATTATGTGTCACAACTACAAACTAATGCCTTGATTTAAAAATAAAAAAATAAAAAAATTCATCAACTAAACTAGAAAAACTTGCATGCATGTATTATTAGTATGTATATAGCTCCGTTATACCGTACGTGCTCTTCAAGTGCAAATTTTGCTGCAGATTGAAAAACAATCAAAATGGTTAAAGAAAAAGAGAGACAAAAATTGGAGGGAAAAAAAACTAATGCTGTAACAAAACCCAAAACCCAAGAGCAAGTACTTACAAAGTCTAACACTATAAAATTCAAAATTTCTAGAAAAAATAAAAATAAAATGAATAGCAAACCAGAAGACTAACATGTTGAAATAGTTGTTCTTCGTCCCCAACAAGCCAAATTGACGACAACATTTTAGTCTTTTTGCCTACGTTTTTACTCTGTCTTCCGTTTATTTTTTTCATATTGTTTTTAATAAATGTAAATTTTAACTTTCAATAATTCTTTTGTGTTATTTATGTTTTATGAGTTTAGAAAGTAAAATTGTCTGTCTAGAAACTCCAATTTTAATTTTGACCATATATTATGAACCTATGTAATTTGATCTAGAAGAAACAGGAAGGGCCACTAAGAAGAACAAAATAAGGGGAAAGACTACCATATGTTTTGACGAAGACTCATTTCTTCTCCGATGTCGATGAAAATGGCTGCGGTTTTCACATAGTGAACTAGGCAAGACAGTGAAACCTTCTCCTTTTTGGCCAGAATCAATGCGTATTGAATTTTCAAAAGCATAGTTTGCACCGCTTTTAATTTCAGGGTTTTTTTTGTTTTTTTCATCGCCAATTAACTACCCAACTGTCGATC
Organism: Parasponia andersonii; assembly: GCA_002914805.1. Taxonomy (NCBI): domain Eukaryota; kingdom Viridiplantae; phylum Streptophyta; class Magnoliopsida; order Rosales; family Cannabaceae; genus Trema; species Trema andersonii. The sequence continues at coordinate 35,076 of JXTB01000400.1, forward strand.
CAGAACGAAACAAGCAGAGTTTTGTCGAACATAGTTTGATATAATTATTCTGACCATGGTCGAAGTATCAAATCTGGTTTTCACATGGTCAAAGTGCAAATGAAGTATCAAATCTGGTTTTGAGTATATATTCAATCATAGTTGAACATGTTAAGCTGAGATTAATAAAAATAATAAAAAAAAAAGGTTGAACGCTTCAAATGAGTAACTTTTTTCTTGTTTCTTTCTCATTGTATTCGACTCTGTAGAATGCACAATCTTGGGTTTTCTATTTTTCATTGAAAATTGTAAATTTTTAACTGCATTATACATTCGAATAATACTAAGTTTACAATGTCGTGTATATGAGTTGTCATTTTTAATTAATGAATATTATTAATATTTATAGTAAATATATCAATTAAATAATCATAACTTAAATATCATATATATTAGAATTAATTTTTTAAATAGAATAATGACATAAAAATACTATGTTTTTTGAATTTTATAAATTAATATTCTCATATTTGAAATTTTATTATTATTAACTTTAATAATAAAAAGAAAGTAATACCCCTCATTTTATCAATAAGAACTTATTAAATACTAATAAAATTAGTTTATTCAACTTTTCATTCAAAAAAAATTAAAAAAAAATATTGGAATGAGAGCTAAACAAAGTTATTTGTATCTTTTAACTTACCCTAGGTACAAATTTGTAAATAAAAAAAAGTCAAGCTATTAATTTATATGAATTATAAATGTCGAAATATTAATTCACAAAATTTAAAAGTTTACAGAATTTTAAAAATCAGAGTATATTTTGCGAAAAATTTTAAAATCAAGGTACTTTTATGTCATTAACACTTAGTTTTGTGATAACAGTTGGAATTCCTAACAACATTCTATAAATTAGCTTATTTCTGCTATTAAAATAAGGTAAAAAATAATAAGACTAATGATAGAGACACTAAACTTTTGTACAAAAAAACTTATACCACATGATGTAATATACATTTCAATTGTTCTTTATTTCAACCACTATTTATTTTAAAATGAGATCATACCACTTAAAATTATACGACTAAAATTAATATACATCGTCAGTGTAAATTTTTTGTGTAAGATTTTGGTGTCTCAATTTTTACCCAAATAATAATCGCCCATCCTATGAGCGTTCATGTTTTAGGCTTCAAACCCTTCTTGGTTGTTATTTTGTTTTGTTTTTTTTTTTTGGATCGGATACTTCTTATTTTGTTCGATTTTGAATCAAAGCTGCTTTTTTTTTCCCCCTTTCAGAAAAGGAATACTCAAACATACCAGTCCAAAATTTTCAATTGGGATTTTAGTTTCGGAAAGAGTTTATTTATTTAATACTTTTGTTCAACTTTAGTTGGTAGTTATAAGTTTGTCTGCGGTTTGTATATGCGAAATCTCCTTGCAACCCTTACGTTTCCCTCATGTCACAGTAGCTAAGCTTAAATTAAGGTTATTTGTGGATAACACTACTGAGTTTTTAAAAAGTTGTGTTCTTATATAAATAGCACTTGAATTTTTCAAAATTCAACTTTTGTTGCATAAGAGCTAGATAAATATATTTTAAAGTATTATTGTTTTGTACTAAAATCCCAAACAAGTTAGTAGACTGTAGACAAATCTCAACCAATTAGAAGAAGATTAGGGACAAATTTGAAATTTGTAATAAAAACTGATACAAAAGAAAAGGCAAAAGTTAAAAGAAACTGGAATGAATACTTAAACCCAACAACTGCTACTCACTCTAATCTCCTCTTTGATTTGTTGTGCTTTTGATTTGAGGTTTTAGTGTCAAACTAAAGATGTGAGGCTTCTTGTGATATCAAAGATTGTCTCCTCCTTTGAAGTTAAATATGTATACGCAAGTCCCACACTGGGAAATAAAACAGTCACTTTCTCCCAAGTTCTATATAATTAGCTAGAGTTCACTTAGTTATTTGATCCGTTGGCACAATTGATCCCTATTCTAATGTGTTAATTTGTAAGTAACCAGGTCTTCTGTATATTAGGGTAATAATTGGACTGTCAGGGAGTACTAATTGGACCGAGTGACACAGATCGACTATCGAGTCAATGACTTAAAATACGATTAACAAAATGGAACGATTAACAAAATGGAATTTTTATGTTTTTTTTTATGATGAATGATATTTGTATTCCTTATAATATTTTTTTTTCTTTTCCATGGAAGTAAGTTTGAATTCTCACCTGTTATTCATGACCTTTGTATATATGTTATATAGTATCCATTGGATCCATCTGGCCAGAAAAATTAATTGAGTTTTGTGATTACGAAAAGGGAAATTAAAATAAATAGTAGTGGTTTTGACTAAAATGACTTTTTTAAGAGTGATTTGAAAATTGATTTCTTTAGAATTGTTTTAGTATTTTGTAACCATGTGTGACGCAATTTGTGACTACAGATTAGTTTTAGAAATATCATAATTTTATAGTCATAAATTTTACGAACTCTTGTCGTATAATTTGTGTCACTATTAGAAATGTTAATGTAAAAAAAATTACTGAAAAAGTCATTTTGTTCCAAATTAGTACTACCCAAGTCAATTTCCCTATAAGAGAGACTTTTTGTATTTATAATGAAGCCTAGAAGTTTTACTAATGTTTGAAATAGGTTGAACTATTTAAATTGTTGACAAAAATTCCATGCAGGGCATGTGAAGATTAGATAATAAAAACAAAGCGAGAACAAACCAAAACAAAAAAACAACAATAACAATAAAGATTGGGGGTCTTCTTGCTCTTTATCGAGGACTTGAACCCTAAAAAAGAGTAAAATGAAAACTAATAAAGCTAGCTCATTTGATGTAGGATTCTTAAAAATGCTTACGTTAGTGTGGGAGGAATGAGTTCAAATCTTAGTTAGGTCAGTAAATATAGAAATTTTATAATAATAAGAATTTAAAAAATAAAAATTATATTTAAAAAAGAGTGAAAAGAAAATCCTACTAAACCAAGTGAAACAATTCAAAACCAAATAAAAGTCTCCAGCCAATTTCTTTTTCAAATTATCATTATCAGCCAAACAGAGGAGAACAAAACTCATGAAGTTGAATCCATGGTTGTTAATGTCATATATATATATATATATATGGCTGCCAATCTAATAGGTATTTTTTTTTATCTATGGGTAGGTATTTTTTTTTTTAGCCGTTGGATCACCATCTAATGGTGATCCAATGACTATAATGAAGTGTATGAAAAGACGTGTATCATTAATGCTCTTTCTCTCTCTTACTTTTTACAATAAAAAAATGTGCATGCTAAATTTTTATTGGCCAAATTGATACCTATGCATAGGTAAAAAAATAAATACCTACTGGATTGGTGCTATATATATATATAAGTTATAAATTCAATAGATATATTTTTTTATCTCCATATAGTTTTTTTAGCTGTAAGATCATCATATAATGGTGATTTAATGATTATAATAATGTGCATATAATATTATTTCTCTCTCTTATTTTTTAATATAAAAAAATGCATGATAAATTTTAATTTACCAAATGATATTTGTGTATATAAAAAAAAACTACTAAATTAGTGCCTATATATATATATATATATATATATAACTCGTATAAAATGTATTTTGCCTATTGATAGATTTTTTTCTAATAGCCGTGGTCATGGGAAGTACTGTTCTTCTTACTTCGATGTATTGTTGATGCGGAGCATGCTAGTATAATTAGAATTTTTATAATAATAATAATAATAATAATAATATTATTATTATTATTATTTAAGTTTATTTAATTATAAAGGTATTTTAATTTTGAGTAATTAAGTTTCTCATTTTTATTAGTTTCTAGAATATGTCCAACTTTTCAACTATGTCTAATTGTCTATTTATAAATAAGTTTTGACTACGTAATGATTTTTCATATTATGATTAAATGAATTAATATTGAATTGATTGTTAGATTTTTCTCTCTGAATTTTTGTTCTATTTTTTTTTTTTGCCTAAATTCAGTCACTCTTTGCTCTTATACCAGTCTCTTTCTAATTACTATCTTATACTACGTCAATAGTCCATAGGGTCTCCTCTTTGATTTCATAGATGACATTGAACTTGAATTAGCTAGGATATTTTAGCATTCCCACGGCACATGAGTTTTTACACAATTCATTTACAAAGTAAAATGGAAGCCTGCAAATGAATAAAATTATTATTTTTTTTAAATGAGGCTTAATTAATGACCATCATTTATTATAAATTTAAAGGATAATAACTGACACACATACTCTACTAAGGTTTGAACTCCTGACCCTCCCAAACTCACACACACATCCTTCAAACCTTGGACTAACTGAGCTAGTTCCAATTGACTACTACTTTATACATGCATGAAGCATCAAAATCCCACTTTTTGGATATGTTTAAAAAAAATAGAAAATAAAAATAAGAAATCTCACGTTTTCATTGCCCAACAATTTCAACAGGAATTTACGAAGAAAGGAGAGTCATGTAATCTATTTTGGCTACTCTTCTAATCCATTCCTCAATGGCAAAAGAGATTTTTTTTTTCCTTCGTTCTTTAGTCTTTCTTTTTCTTGCTTCCCACTTTTTTCTTTCCCATTTCCTTCCTTTCTTGCTTCAACTTTTTCTTTTTTCAGTCTGAAAAAAAAAACTCTGTTTGGAACTTGGATTTTGTTAAGAAAACAATAAGTGAAAACTGAAAAAAAAAAAAGATAGAGAAAATACTTTCCTAAAATACTATAAAATATTTGTTTGAAATTTCTATTTTTCGTAATTGTTTATAATTGTTCTATATTTTCCAGACTAACATAAATTTTTTTTTTCCAAATTTTCAAAACCTTCTCCTATTTATTTGTTAAAATTCAAGGTGAAAAAAATAAAATCCTTCTAATTTTTTTTTTCTTTCTCTCTAAAATATGGGTTCCAAATAAAGCCTTAAGAAATTTTTCTATCCTTTCCTTCACCAATTAAGTACCCCCCACAACATTCTTCCTTTTCTTGATCACCAAATTAAAATGGAACAAATCACAGCAAAATTCTTCTCATCATTCTTTAAGCATAGCTGATATTGCATTTGATTTCTGGTGTATAGGTACAACAAACGAATTTTTTTTCCCTTTTTAAAAAAGTCTATGAATAGATTTTCCTCAATCTTTTTGTAATTTAATTTAATAGAAGAGCATAATTAAATATAAGATAAAGATATTAATATTTGGTGTGCTAAATTCAATCAATTATATCAAGTTAAGTTGATCACATATCACGAGTTGATTAGTATGTACATAGTTAGTGGTTTAGTCCAAGTATAGTAGGTTTTTTTTTTTGTTTAATCTTTTTTTCCCCTTCTTTTGTTATATTTATTTTTTTGTGGGTGTGGGACCCATTCCTAAATCATACACCACATAGATGATTAAGTGGCAGAATAGGTCACAAGCGGGGTATACTGTCCGACACGTGTCCAGAGTGACCGATTAAAAGCCACACGAGTCGCATGTGATACCGCATAGTCCCATGGGCTGTCCGAGGCCAGGGCCGAGCCTATCTCATATCCTGGATGGATTCGGCCCAGTACAATTCTTACCTCGACAACTGGGGATCGGAAGCCTTAAGGGTCTTCCGCCAGAATACTGTGGGAAGCAGCTCACCGCTCCAAACCTAGACAGAGCATTTAATGCGATCCTGGGTAGGTGCGCGCATTGGGCAAGTCGTCCTGACAGAACGACGGCTTGTCAAAATCTCATCCCCGACAGGCTGGAGTCGTAAGGGACGGTAGAAAACAGGCCGCGACGATGCAAGAGAGGTCACGGTAACCACGACCCGTAATTTCTAGAGTAAGTTATGATAGAAAAAGGTACTCGATCATGGGATTGAGAACCAGAAAGCTCCCAGTTTCAGGATTATATATATAAGCCTTGTTTCCTCCCTAAAGAGATATACAAAAAAAAATATTACAGAGAAAAACCAAATCCTTGTTGTTCAGTCTTAGGGATAAATCACTGACTTAAATATCGGAGAGTCTTTGCATGTGGCCACCCCTTTCTCTCCGTCTCAGCTTGAAGCTAAAGGCATTCTGGAATAGCAAGAATACGTGGATAGTTGGTGGATACAATGCCAGCAGTTCAAAGATATGTGGACAGCTGGTAAGAACAGCACCAATAGTTTGGTACCGTATGTGGGAAACGTCGAGCGCGAGAGAAAAAGTAAGAGTCTCACGATCGCGCTCTCCCCGAACAAAAGGCCATACAATGTCGGATGATGGAACCCTCAAGAATGACAACCAAGAGCACACGTCCTGATGCCGAATGGAGCTCCCAGGAAGCACGACCGGGTCTGGAACAAAAGCTAGACCAAATACTTGCTGCCCCGGCAGAAGCAAACCGGAAGGCAGAGATGGCCCACGAGGCCATCCTGGATTTAAAAGATGAAGTTGCGGAAGTATGCAGAGATAACGCTCGCCTCGAAGGACTACTGGCAAGCGAAGCCAGGAGCGGGCGAAGGAAAGACTTTGACAAAGAGGTCCAACAAGAATCTAGGGAGCCGCTGCCGAAATACGAGCTCAACATGCTGACCGAAGTGCCAGAGGTTTGCCCCACGAAGCGCCAACCTACGGAGGTGCTCCATTCAAACATAACTCTTTGGCCGTTCGCTAAATGGGGCCTGGACATCGTCGGAGAGCTCCTTAGAAGTCCAAGGAGAAGAAGATATGTCTTGCTAACTACCGATTATTTCACCAAATAGGTAGAGGCTGAAGCCTACACGACCGTTAATAAGGCAGACACAATTAACTTTATTTAGAAAAACATAATCTGCCGACATGGAATACCGAAAGAGATTCACGCTAATCATGGCGCGCAGTTCCAGAATGCTAAACTTAAGGAGCTGTGTGAGTTGTATGATTTAAGGCTCAGTTTCTCATCCTTTAACTACCTTCAGGAGAATGGCCGAGCAGAGGCAATAAAGAAGGCCATATTCAACAATATTAAAAGGAACTTATAAAAGGCTAAAGGCATATAGTTAGAAGAGCTACCAGCCATCGTGTGGGCCCATCGAACCATAGAGAATATGTCAATGAGAAGAACACCATTCACCATAGTCTACGGGTCGGAAGCTATGATCCTGACAGAGATTGGCCTCTCGACCCTTCGCTCCGAAGTGGTAAGAGACGCTCACTGAACGAGCAGTAGCTAAGTCGCAACACAGACCTCCTGGAAGAAACAAGGGACATGGCCCTGGTCCACCTGGCCTAATACTATCAGCAGGCCAGGTCCTACTATGCAAAGAAGGTTAGCGCTTGTCGATTTAACGCCGGCGATTGGGTCTCGAAGGTCAGAACGGGGGATTCCTCGAAGCTAGACTCTAACTGGGTCGGGCCTTATGAGGTAATCAAGGCGCTTAACAATGGTACATATATCCTGAAAGAAATCAAGACCGGGAAGAGCTTACTAAACATGTGGAACGCCTAATACTTGAAAAAGTACCACGTGTGAGATACATTTAAATGTTGTGAAATACATGTAAATGCCTGTATTATTGAACAGCTTAATTCTAAAACAGGTCAGGATTTCTGCCACACGGACTTGTGCTTTGGATTCTTATGAAAAATGGTTTTTCTCTAGTACCAGACCCCAGAACTATTCACTCATAAAAATTGTACTGCGGGGATCACGTCACTTGCTGACGATCCAAGAAAATATACGAAGAGGAAAGAGCTGAGTAATAAAATGCTTGCCAGAAGATCTCATCAAAAATCATACTGCAGGGATCATGTTGCTTGCCGACGACCCGAGAAAACGTACGAAGAGGAAAGAGCTTAGCAGTAAAATACTTGCCAGCAGACTTCATCAAAAATCGTACTACGTGGATCACATCACTTGCTGACGAACGTACGAAGAAGAAAGAGCTGCGCAACCAAAAATACTTGCCAGTAAACCTCATCAAAAATCATATTGTATGGATCACGTCGCTTGCCGACGACCCGAGAAAACGTACAAAGAGGAAAGAGCTGCGCAGTAAAATGCTTGCTAGTAGATCTCGACAAAGATCGTACTATGGGAATCACATCGTGCAATAAAATACTTGGCGATGGTTCGAGAAAACGTACAAAGAGGATTGAGCTGTGCAGTTAAATGCTTGCCAGCAGACCTCGACAAAAATCGTACTATGGGAATCACATTGTGCAATAAAATGCTTGCCGATGGCCCGAGAAAACGTACAAAGAGGATTGAGCTGCACAGTAAAATGCTTGCCAGCAGACCTCGACGAAGATTGTGCTATGGGAATCACATCGCGCAATAGAATGCTTGCCGATGGCCCAGGAAAACGCACAGGAAGGATCGGGCTGTGCAGTCAAATGCTTACCAGCAGACCTCAGTAAGGATCGCGCTATAGGAATCACCTCGCGCAATAAAATGATTGTCGATGGCCCGAGAAAACGCACGGAGGGGATTGAGCTGCACAATGAAACATTTTCCAGCAGACCTCGCCAAGAATTGTGCCACGAGGATCACGTTGCTTATCGACAATCCGAGAGGACATACGAAGGGCAGTAGACCGCACAGTGAAAACTCGTCACTGACCCTCAAGGAATACCTGCGAGGTGGGGGAGATTTGAGCGATGAGACCCCCCTAGGAGCACTTAAGCTAAGCGTGAGCCAAAGGAAAAAGGGGCCAAGGTCTACCCGTTGGAAGCAAACCCTCCCTAGGGGGCACCTTAGCTATGCACAAGCCAAAGGCAAACGGGACCAGGGTCTACACGTTAGAAGTAGATACTCCCCCGAGAGCGCCTTAGCTACGCATGGGCAGGAAGTGAACGGAACCAAGGCCTACCCGTTGGAAGTAGATCCGGGCAAGACTAAGCATGAAAGCAGAAATTATAACCAAATTCTATTTATTATTGCTTAGATTATAGGATGTATGGTCGACACAGACGCGGACCCAGTATCTCTATTTGTAAGGAGTATGTCTTGGGCAGACTCGCAAGGACATGTCGGAGTGGTAACGCCCTGTTCACTCCCGAAAAGAGCCAAGCCCAGGCCTTCTACTCTAAAATAATGAGTCTAGATAGTTGTCGACCAATCCTTGAAGCTGGTTCCTGGCGCGTTCCCATTTAGGGTCGGAGAAGTCTAGCAATACGCACGGATCATATTCTACTAAGATAAGTCATAACGGAAGTTATACATCCTCAAAGTCGGGCGAGCCGGAACTCACATCTCAATCTCCAGAGCTAACCTCGTCAGTCATAGCATAAGGGGAATACGCTAGTAACACCGCATCATATACGATTGGGCCAGACCCGAAAATCGGGCAGACCGCCGATAAAGATATAGCGTCGTATACGATGCCTGACCCTGACCATGGATGTAAGCAACCAAAAAAATATATATATAATAATGAATATAATAGATAATACAGAATAAGCGTGAGAAGAATACGCCGTTTTATTATTTAAACAGTTGCTTGTAATAGAGGTCAGCTCTACACGAAGTGGTACAAAAGAGCGAGAGTCCCTAGTTACCTCCGGAGAGGGAAGCGACGCCGAGTTCGACACTAGGACCAGCTGCAGCGGAGGACGGCAAACTGGGGTCGGAATTATCGCTGGACAAGATGACCGCGCTTGACCCTCTGCCCGTCAAGGCGCCCTAGCCAGGCCGATCCCAAGAGACCTCCGTAGCTTGTTCTGGCAGACCCGGAGCGAGGACAATCTCCTTGGCAATAGAAGCAGATGTAGAGGACCCATCCTTTTCTTCGTCGAGCATCTTCAACATATCAGTAGGGTACACGATATTAATCTCGTCACCTAACTACTGCATGTAGTACCTGACAGAATAATGGTCCCTCTCGATGCCTTTCTGCTCATCAAACTGGTCTGACGTTACCATCTCTGCGTGGCCTTCGAATTCCATGTTCTCCCAGCTAGACCTGTAGCTCTCTGCATAAAGGACATCCACCTGCCTTTGGTACCTTGTCTTCAGCTTCTCCGCGTCTGCCAGTCTATCCCTCAATGCAGCTAGCCTCAGCTCTGCTTACCACTGCGATAAATCGATCAAAAGATTGTTAATATCGGCGAGATCTTTGCCACGTTTGTGAGACAACTCGACATGAGCCTCCATCAGTTTTTTGTGATCCGAATAGAGATGTCAGATTACCTCGTTGGACTGGTCGAGCCTACGCTGCAAGGAATGAGCCTCAAGTTTGGCTTTCATCTCGACTTTCCTCGCTTCTTTGGCCTCATCGATGGCTCTGTCACGAGTGATGAAAGCCAGACCTATTTTCGCCCCCACATTCTGCAGCTCCTGCTCCTTGACCTTGAGCTCGGCCTGAGTCAGCCTGGCAACCTCAGTTTGGACCAACTTGGCAGTCTCTGCCTCGGCCAACGCGGAGGAGTCAGTGTTCAGAGAGGATGCCAAGAACCTAGTGCTTACGGTAAGACGAACCAAACCTGTGTGATGATGCGACTGGCCACAAGCTCTACATTCTCCGGGGAGAGCGCCTCCAACACGGGCTCCGTATCCGTACCCTCTCCCTAGGCATTGTCTGCATCTGAGGAATGTGATTCTACCCCGCCAACCGTGAAGACACCTTCACCCCCCACCAAATGCACTTCAGCGACTTCTTTCGACGCCCCTGGAGTGGCAAAGGTGGTGGCGGTGGAGAGTAAAGCGTTGCTGGGCGTACCCTCGACAGAAGAAGCTGCGACAACCGCTACTGCGCCAGCAGCTTCGACTGCCACCTCTGCCGAAGGAAAGCCCAGGTATAATTTTTCGGTCTTGTCTTGACCAACATCTTTTGACACGCTGCCTCGTACAGACCTCATCCTCCTCACGAGAGTCAAAGTAGCCCCGTCTTCGTCGCTGTCAGAAGCAGGGGCGGTTCTGCCTCTCTTCCCCGCCGGGCTCCCCTTCCCTTAGACGAATCGGGTTCGTGATCCTGCTTCGTGGAGACCAGGGGGGGAAGATAGTCGAGATTTCAACCTCGGAGCCCCTCCACTGAGCTCAGCAATCTCTCTATGGGAGCGGGCGGCACCGGACCCCATTCCCGCCTTCGAGCCAGAGCTGGGGGCAGAAGAGGTCGGCGCAGAGGGCTCACCGGGCAGGCTCGAAGGCTCCCCTTCGCCATACATAACCTTTATGCTCGGTGTCTCCCGGATCACGAGCCTACCCGCCTCGGGATGTGGCACTACAGGCGTTTCACCCCTGGTCATAAACAGACCCTCCAGGTCGTCGTTCGAGCTTATTCTTGGGATGACAACTCCCGAGGCCTCGTCCTTCGAGGACACCACCAAACGCTGACCAGCGGGGACCTTAGAGCAAGCCTTGTACACAGCGGTCTTCCCCTTGACCGGGGAGGGGTCTGCCGAGGGGCCTACATCTGAACCTGCAAAGAACAATCACCATGGTTAAAACGCAGCCATGACCTGATCTACGAAGCCTTAAGGTGCAAAAATGAACTCACCTTTAGCCCTCTTGGGGGCAGCGGTTTCCTCCCTACGGAACCTGACACACTCCTCAGCCACGAGCTTTACCGCCTCTTCGAGCTCGTGACTGGTGGGCGCCATCAGTTCATTGGGACTCGCCAGCTGGCTCGAGGCCGTGATCTGACGACCCACCATGGCGATGTGACCCTGCTTATCCTGGCAGAACCGATTCAGGGCGCCATCAGTTCATTGGGCTCCGAAGGTACTTGGTGATGACCCACGTTTCTAGCGGAAAGAGGAGATATGAAACTATCTTTTGCATCATGTTCATCACCTGGGGATTCAGGATAGCCTGGATGTGTCGGTAATCCCTGGACGACCCAAAGAGGATGATTCCCTCCAGCTCCTGGAGCCGACCCGCCTACAGCCAAGGCTCGAACCTGCTTTCCTCTGCAAAGACTGCGCAAGGTAAAATGTCATGAGTAAAAATGAACAAAATATACACAGACCCAAAATTCACGGCTTAGTACTTACTTTGCAGAAAGAACGAGGGGATTTGAAAACTCTCTTCATTCACCCAGGGAGAGCATCACGCCCCTCCGACGGCGCATATCCTGGAATGAAAGTCCCACTGCTTATCCGATCTTGGCAAGCCCCAGAAGATGTGGTGCCCCGGGAGTGGCTGGAGATAAAAAGTGGGGTAAGAGCTCTTTTTAGGAATGAGGGTAAGCTTATAAGCATAGAAAATCACTTCCAGGTCGATATACGTGTTGAGGAGGACGGACAAGGCAGAAAGCCCTATCAAGATCATGACTCCATTAGCATTGAGCTGCATCGGATGAATCCCCATGAGGCTAAAGAACTGATGGACCAAGGGTGGAAGAGGAAACCACAACCACTCCAGATGCCTCCTCCCCAGTACGATGGAGCCTTCTGGAGCAGAGGGATAAAGGTACCAATCCGCCGGACCGTCGACCCTCTCTAAAGTGACTCCGCTAGCGAAGCAGAGCTGCCTCCTCAACGACCCTAATTCGGAATCTGCGACGGGGAGGAGTTTCTGACTCTGATTCAGGGCCATCGTGTTAGGTGCGATCAAAGATTTTGGTAAAGTAAGAAATGAGCGTAAATGCGGCTTTTATAGAGGGGGAGCCGAAGAGGTTTTTCCCTGGAAGAGAGCAGGGCAAGGAAGATGAAGGCATTACAATTTCAAAAATTTGAAAAAATTGTGACACGGGATGGCGTGCCCCAATGTCGGCAATTGGGGAGAAGTGACGGTAGGGGAGCCACGTGTATCCCTCAAATTGGAGGACCGGAGATACGATTTACCCACTTAATGGATACGAGTCCATCAAATAGAGAAATGGAGACAGATGTGAGACCCGTTCCTAAATCATATACCACGTAGACAATTAAGTGGCAGAACAGGTCACAAGCAGGGCACACCGTCTGACACGTGTCCAAAGTGACTGATTAAAAGCCACGCAAGTCGCACGTGATACCGCATAGGCCCATGGGCTATCCGAGGCTAGGGCCGAGCCCATCCCAGACCCTGGATGGATTCGGCCTAGTCCGATTCTTACCTCGACAGCTGAGGGTCGGAAGCCTCAAAGTTCTTCCGCCAGAATACCGTGGGAAGCAACTCATTGCTCCAGACCTAGACAGAGTATTTAATGCGATCCTGGGTAGGTGCGCACATTGAGCAAGTCGTCCTGACAGAACGGCAGCTTGTCAAAATCTCACCCCCGACAAGCTGGAGTCGTAGGGGACGGCGGAAAACAAGCCGCGACGATGCAAGAGAGGTCACGGTAATCACGACCCGTGATATTCTGGAGTAAGTCATGATGGAAAAAGGTATTCGATCCTAGGATTGAGAGCGAGAAAGCTCCCAGTTTCGGGATTATATATAAAAGCCTTGTTTATTCTCTAAAGAGATATACAAAAAAAAACGTTTATAGAGAAAAACCAAATCCTTGTTGTTCAGTCTCAGGGATAAATCACTGACTTAAATATCGGAGAGTCTTTGCAGGTGGTCACCCCTGCCTCTCCGTCTCAGCCTGAAGCTAAAGGCATTCTGGGAGAGCAAGGATACGTGGACAGTTGGTGGATACAACGCCGGCAGTTCAGAGACACGTGGACAGCTGATAAGAACAACACTAACAGTGGGTATATAGGTTATGAATGTTAGAAATCTCAAATCTTTATGAGTCGAATACTATAATACAATAATAGAGGATTTCGATAATGCTTAATTAATATGTCATTAAATCTCCTCTTTTAAATGAATAGAGCTGTGAGATAACAATCGAACGGAGTGTTCATCCACTGGATTACAGCCCACTCAACCAATTAGGTGACGTTTTGTTTTGTAAATTAACCCCAAAGTCCTAACAAGGACGTATAAGAATTGTTAAAAGAGGGCAACGTTGTCAAACGAAAACTGCCACGTCATCAACTGGAAGGTAGTTGGAACGGTTTTTTCAAGACGCGCTAAACAGTTAGTCCTGGGCCACGATTAACAAAATTCTGGTCGGCCCATATTTCATAAAAGGGCATATTATCCTTTTTATGTCTTTATTCATTAGTTTATTAAATCTTTTATTTGAATAAATTAAAATTTTAGTCGCTACTTATGCTTATTGATTCATTTTTCTTGTTCATCGCCTCCGTTGAACTGAATTTTTTTTTAAAAAAATCCCAGTTGGGTCTTTTAATTCTCCCAAAGAACACAAATATAAAATTGATATTGATTTGTTGTAATTACAATGAATTGCCCACCATTTTTTTTTTTCCAAGGCAGTGTTTAGGAACCATATTTAGCACCAACAACAATAATGGATCTGGATTATAGTCGCATAGTGAGTCAAATTTACCAAGTCAAAAAAAGAAAAAATGATAAGAAAAGAAATCTATGGTCCCTTCTTTTAGCCCCAAACAAATCTATTTCTCAAATTATACATTACGAATTAATCCACAATTTAATTAACCACAAGAAGGCTTAGATATTTTAAGTCAATTTGCTTACCAAATAATTTAGAGGTAGAGGATAAGACAGATAAAAAATGTTAAGTTAAGCCGTCATTTTCTAACCAAGAAAAGAAACGAGTTTTTAACAGTCCTTTTTCCCTTTAACAAACAAAGTCTCTTAGTCATAAATGGTATTCAATATTCATCTTTCCTTGTTCATGCCGCCCATATTTCCAAAACCCAATTTCTTTTTTCCTCCTTTTCACATTTTTTTCACAAAAATAAATTAAAATAAAATAGAATAAACCCAACAAACTTCTCTTTTTCTAACTTTCTTCTTCCTGGGAATGGTCATCCTCTTATATAGTACTTTCTCTTATCGTTGTTCCATGTTCTTTCCTATAAAACCTCAAAAAATGTTGTTCGAGGTATTTGATCCATATTGAACTCCCAACTTTCTATAAATTAATACATATATACACACATATATATAGAGAGAGAGAGAGAGAGATAGATATATAAAAAGATGGAAAGCTCTATAGGAGTTGGGTTCATGGCGGTCTTTGCAGTCACAGGAAGTGTTGTTCTTCTTGTTCATCAAGTCCATAAGCGTGTCCTTGCTGACTTTATGAAAGACATTGAATTTGAATTCGGTAATGGCAAAAGAAGTTTTGGGATTGGTAAGTAAATTTTTTTATTTTATTTTTTTGGGTACCTTTTCTTAAACATAATTTAATTTAAAAGGAAATGATATATATCATTTATAAAATGTCCTTAATTTGTCACACTTTATTATTTTTTAGCATTGATTGATAGATTTTTTTGTTTTTTTGGTTCATAATTGTTGGATTTAAGTTGCTGGGATTTTTTTTTTTTTTTTTGAATTATAGGAACTGTGAAGAGAACATGCAATAATAAAACGGTTAGATTTGCAGATGATGTAGTAGAACCGTCTTCAAATAACAAGGAATACCGGAAAAGACAGATGGAAAAGCAGGCTACGGCTGTCCCAAACAAGGGTCATAGCCATGAAGTTAAGAACACCATGCCAGCCAATAGGCAAGTTTTATATAGAGGGATTATTAAGCATAAACTGGCCCATCACCATATTTATTGATCATTTTCTTGAAGTTTCTGTCGTTTGGTGGGGACAAGGATGGTTTTGAAGTTCATCTATGGGAGTTGGAATTGGACATGTTCAAATAAAAAGAAAGGGTTCAAAATTCTATTGGGCCTTGTGAATATTGGAAGTGCTTATGATTTTTCATTAGTTTGTAGTTTACTTTTTAAATTTTGGAATTCTCAAATGGGATCTAATGTACATGTCGACATATAAGACTTTTAATTAGTGTGGTCCTTGCTTCAAAAAAAAAAAAAAAAGGAGCAGTTAGGGTGGTCCTTTTTGTTAAGTGTGTATTCTTCTTTTTTTACGGAATCTAATTATGTCATTTGACATTGAAATGTACAAATGTAATGTAACATTATTGTTTGTAATTATGTCATTTGGAACTAATTGTAATGCAATGTAAGCATGTAACCTTTCTTTAAAAAAAAAAATCATTTTGAAAATATGATGCAATGTAATTTATGCTCATAAGCAAAGAATTCAGCCTGTATATGCTTTGCACTCAGTATCATAGTATAAATTTTGCCTAATTATATCCTTTGGGCTACATAATATTTGAAATATGACTCTAATTGTAATATTATGTGATAGTTAAGAAGATTTACAACAACTGGCATCAATATATTTTCAGGGTAAGATGAAATTTACAATATTACATTATTATTATATTATATGTAAATTGAGTATAAATACTATTTATCAAAGAAGCTAAATTAAAGTGATATAAACCTTTTCGTTCATTTTTATAAAATAAATATTTTATTATAATTAATCAATAAAAATCATACTATACACAAACCATAACAATAAACAATCAATCAAGCTATTATATTTGATTGGCGCCTATTGAGGAAAGAGAATTGTGTACAAAATGTAGGTGAGATGCATATAATTCTACGACGGACAACATTATTAGAGCTTTACTAGAGAAATCTCTTTCGCTCTTTCAAATCTTCTTAGTTGACTCTTTGATTGATATGATTATATATGGATTTTCCGTAGAGCTTTGGCAACAATGAGAATTCTTCTAAATATGGATTTCAAAAGGTTTAGATATAAAAAGAAAACCATAATAAATTGAAGAATAATAACATAAATATTCAAGACCTACGCAGATGCAAATTCTAATAATGCGAAAACCTCATAAATTTATGGTAACAAAGATCTCGTTCACACAAATAGAAAGATTATTAAAAAAAAAAAAAAAAAACCAAAGGAGAAATCTTATAAAAAAAGGGAGATCAATGGAATCTCTCCCTTTTTGGTGGGAAAAAAATCAAGAAAAAAGAAAAACTCTAAAGATGAAGTTATAGAGTAAGAAAGGCAAATATAAGTATGGTTAGTGCCAGTCTACATTTTAATCTAAATATAGATTTGTATCGTATTGAACAATATAGTGCATAAAAACCATATTGCAGTAATTATTATTTCATATGGTGGGAAACTGAATAATCATATTTATTCACATTCTCAGTTATCCTGATTTTAGCTAAAAAAGAAAACTGCTGCCTCTAAATAGTACACATGATTAAGGATAGAAGTTACCAATAGCGAAGCATTGATCGAAATTGAGAGAGGGCAAAATGTAAATTTTTTGCAGAGAACAAAAGAACAAAAAATTCAAAATGAATTACATGTCAACAAAGGCAAGTATATAAACCATAATTTTAGGGAGGCAATTGTATAAACTATAACAATATGGGAGGTAATTATATAAACCATAATTTTAGGGGGGACAATGCTTAATTTTTTAACTAAATGTCAATAAATTTAAATATAGTTTACTTTTAAATCAATAAATGTCAGTGGGCCAAATATGTACCTTTGCCACCGGATGTTACTTTTCTTATTCAATCGTTATGTGAATCATAAATATAAAAGAGGGGAAAAAAATTGTTAAATTGTTCTCCACCTATTAAATCAAATTTGCATTTTTTTCCTTCTAATTCTTTTCGGGATTAAAAATAAAAATAATTTAAAGGATTTATTTGGATACATTTTTGTTTTTTGTTATTTGTTTTTTTTAAATAAAATGAAATGTGAAGATCTCGAGAAAATCTAACCACTATTTTTATTTAGAAACGATAAATACAAAATAAAAATATATCCGAATAAACTTTAACATATATAAAGAAGCTATACCTCATAGGCATGTATAATAGTACGTACTAGTACTATATAGGACAATAGCGACCCTTAGTTATATTCGGGCACCAATGTAGTAGTAGGTATTTTATTTATTTATTTATTTATAAATATTGTTTTGTTCAACTAAAATTCATCGTATATATTTTTTTATAATAAAAATTAAAAAAAAAAATATTAAATAATAATTATTTATTTTTATTATTTTTTTATGCACTTAAATTATTATTAGATTATGATCGAATGGCTAAAAAAATAAATACATATAGATAGGCAAAACAAATACATATTAAATTAGAAATCTATATATATATATATATATATATATATACTAATTCAATAGTATTTTTTTATTTATCCATATGTATTATTTTGCTCAATTAAAATTAATCAAACACATCTTTCATGATAAAAATTAAAAATAAAAAAAATATTAAATATTAAATATTTATTATTATTATTTTTTTCTTAACTATCAAAAGTATGGTAGTAGTTACCCATTTATACATAATTTTTAGAGGGGTACATTTTATGTATTTGTACGTATATGAGAACATGACATAATAAAGTGGCAAACAAAAAAAAAATTGTCAAACATGGCAAAGTTTTTCCTTTTCCCGTGAATTCTTACGTAGATGTCATACGTTTGATACAATAAATTATAATACATTTATGTGTCATCATTAGTGAGTAACTTATTTTAAAATGCTATAAGATTCTATGGCCTTACGCAACAAGTAAGAGCTGTTTGAAGGCTGAAGCGAGATTTAATTGACCTCAGCAATAATATATAATAATTATACAATGGAGGATAAAATCATAGTCCATCATATTCTATACAATATGCGTATATATTTAGACTTAAGATTATTTAATTAATTTTTTCATCCTCACTTTTCTCTTAACAAACAATTGTATGTACAGGCCAAACAACACATCATCACATTCAGCACGGGAAAGGGAAAAAAAATCTCAATCATCCATATAAAATTTTTATTGTTTTGTGACAAAATTATTATGATTTTAAACATTAAAAATAGTCAAATACTAATCAGGAACTCCATAAATCTTACATACCATAATTAACAGATATACCCATTTCAAAAAAAAAAAAAAAAACAAATATACATACAAAGAAAAACCTATATTTTTTTCTTTTTTTTATTTTTATTTTGGAGGCACTCTTCTTTCGACCTATTTGCTTCAGGGCTATTTTTAGTACTGACTCTCAAATTACACAGTAAGTAATCATTTCGGCTTTTTAATTTTGGAATGCATCATTTTGCTGTCTTGAATTATATCTTAATTATTATTTTTGTACTCTACTATTTCAGAAGAAATTATCCAATATATCAAGATTTTCTAGGAAATTATCGATCTCACTTATCCAATATTTTTGTTCTTTTCTTTGTGTTTTTTTAAACAATTCTTCTCCACATGCGAATGTATGATTGGGTATTTTGTCCCATCACATTATAAATTCATGTGAATTGTATATGTTTTATTTATTTTCATGCTGTTTTTCATTATTATATCTATTAGATTAAGAATTTTGTCTTTCATATTTAAAAACTTTATATAGTTCAAGATCTGCAAGAGATTCGTCACAATATCAATAAGAAAAACCAACTCTAGTGGAGAATAACCTTGAAGAGCAAATAAGTATGTCTTATAAACTCCTAAACATATCGCTTATTGGGCTTTATGTAACCTCTTCATCATTACTCTTCGTCATTACTCGAATGCAATGATTTTTCCTATTATTCATGTATTATAATGAGTTGTTTATATTTTGATTATGATATCGAGGGAATTATTCAGTTGTTACGTAGATAAATCCAATGAGCACAGCCCCAATCTAATAATTCCACTTTCTTTTTGTGTAAGGACTCAACATTCATAAGTGATCATTACCCTTAAAAAATCCAATTGCAAATTTTAGCCTCTACAGGAATTTGGAGAATGAAGAAAATCTACTACTTCAAATTAAGTATTGTTCAAAAATATGGATTGACATAGTTTAGAGTAATACATTTAAAAGTTAAAAAAAAAAAAAAAAGCAGAATTACCCTTATAATCGAGGGCCCAAGTGTTTTAGGGTTCAAAGCCGGTAGACGTGTTAATAATATTTAGTGATATATTTTGAATGTCTTGCTCTTTTCTGTCAAGTGTTTCGCGTCTGAAAAAGTAACAATCACGTTAGGAACGTGCCTCCATACAAATGCTTCTAGAAGGCAATAATAATGTCTATTATATTAAGCTAATATCATATTCCAGATGTTTCCCGAACTTTGTTCTAAGATTTGCTTTAGTTACTCGTGGAGTAAGGATTGGATAATAGATTTTAATTTGGCTTTCTCTTGGTGCAAATATTCAAGTATCTAATAATTGATTGGACAAGGTTTTGGCTAGCATGACACAATTATTTGAATTGGTCACGCAACTAAGCTCGTGTGACACAATTAAGCCTGTCTGCCTCAACCCATCAAGGATGGTCTTATACTCATCGAGGTTGATCAAGAGAGAAAATCACCTATTGGATATTTATATCATCCTTATATTAAGCCTTATATATAAATATATATATATATATATATATTAACAAATAGTGATTTTTGACTTAGAATCTGTTATATTATGTTTCTTTTTAGTGTTTTTTTTTAAAATATATTTAACCATGTAAAAAAAATGCTATGTTACATCTTTTTTATTTCTTAATCATAAAAAACTAGTTATTTGAAATTACCCCAAAAAAAATAGTGACTGCATTTATTTAACTTTTTAAAAAGTAAAATACCTATTTGGTTATTATCTAATTTTCTAACTATGTTAGTGTTACGAGAAAAATAATGACCATTTTACCATTAGTCTAAGGTTTAACGGATGTCCGTGTGAGTTTGAGAAGATTAGGGGTTCAAATTTTGGTAGTGACAGATCGGTGAGCTATTTTCTTTTATTTTTATAATAAAAATTAGTCATAAGTTAAGTTCCATTATGTTTGTATTAGAGAGCAAAAAAAATAAAAAAGAGAGAGACCATTTTACCATTTGGGGGTGATTAAATACAAATGTTATGAAAAAAAATGACTATTTTTTTCCCTAAAGGTGAAAACAAATTATAGATATTTTATCAAGATGTTTACGAAAATTTCCATTAATTTTTTAAATGTTAAATACAAAAATAACAATATTAGTGGTAATATATAATGCCTCAAATTCATAATTGATGAATTAAAATTTACACTTTTGTTTCCCTACTAAGAAATATACCTCATCCTATGTTAGTACTTTTTCGGGTTAATCTTATTTTGAACCCCAAAATAATAACCCAAACCCTATTTGCTCCATGATTTTCATAATATCACAAAATTAGAACCCGATTTATATTCTGTCTTAGTTTTGGCTCATAAATCTTTAAATATCACATTTTAGTATCCTAAATTATGTTTATTCACATTTTAATATCTTAAATTATGCGTATTCTCTTTAAATTTTGCCTTTTAATTCATAAAATGATTGTTTAAACTGAAATGTAGTTTCAGGACCAAATCGGGGACATTATGAAGTCGAGAGTAAAATGTGAATTGGGTTATTTTCGAAAGACTAAACTAATGGAACTATCCTTATCATTATTTTTATTTTTTAGATCCATATTATTATTAGTAACGTTTCAATATAGACAACAACTGTGGAGTGTATTTGTGCTAAAATTTTGATTTTCTATGCCAATTAAATGAAAGGCCTAAGTGATTTACACGTGGATATTGCTTTTCATTGGAAATTTTTTAAGTTTCCCTGTGCTACAGACACCATTAGAAAGTTAAGATTTAAATTGCCAAGATCATTAAACTGGGAACTTAGAAAAACCAATATAAGTCTTACTAGAGTACTACGTTGTATCGACGCCGGTTTTTTACGAACCGCACAACTTCAATATTGGATATTAGACTAAATCTAATGTATTATGCTAAAAAAATCTCTAATGTATTATGCTAAAAAAATAGTGTTGATGGAGGTTTTGTCGACAATAAATTTTAGAAAAAATTATGAGATGTGGCTTGTATGAATAGAGTTATTAATCAAAGCAAATAAAGAGGTAAAGATTTTATAGTGGTTCAGTCCCAAAAAAGATGAGCTTACGTCCACTGTTCTTCACTATATTCTGGAGAATTACAAGAACTCAAAATTACAATGTGTTGTCTGAAAAGAAGAAAATACTTTTAAGAATTCTTTTGCTTCTCTAGATTTGGAAAAGATCCCCCCTTCCCGAAACCTTGAGCTCCCTTTATATAGATAAGGGTAACTCAATATTCCTAATTGTGAAAATGGGTAACTATACAATCGGGTAATACAATTTGAGTAACAACATAATT